>PVJO010007125.1:0-84056 GCA_004026905.1 Hystrix cristata | reverse complement strand
CCGTGAAGATGTTACAGCTTTTCTGTGATGTCCCAGCTCCTCGTCTTCTCTCGAGCGAATGCGGCGGCAAATGGCTCGGATAGTTGCCTTTTATCCCTTAGTCGCCGCCCCTTTCGTGACGTTGGAGGTTCGAAAAGTACGCGCTTAGGATTGGTCCTTTCTGTATGGGGTGGTTGGGTGGTGGGTAACGCCCCTAGGTGAATTGGCGCGACGGACCTAATTGGGGACTCTAGTCGGGGGGGAGGGGCCATTGTTTCGGCGGGAGATTCTGGCATAGAGAAGGGAGAAGGGGGGGTTTTCTTTTTGAGAAACCAGTGACGGCCATTTTGGGTATCTGTGGTGGGTCATCCTAACAGTCCACACAATGGAATATTACTCAGCAACCATGACAACAAAATGAAGAACTTTTTCGTGCTGCAACATAGATGAACCTTGGAAGCGTTATGCAAAACGAAAGAAGCAACATAAAAGCCCATATCTTGTTTAACTCCACTCACATGAACTATCCAGAAGAGGCAAATAAAGACCGGAAGCAGGTCGGAGGCTGCAGGGGGCTGGGAGAGGGCCGCTGAGGAGCGACTGCTAACAGGAGCGGACTGCACTCGGCAGAGATGAAAAGCGCTCTGGAATGGAGCGGTGAGGACAGAACTACTTTGTGAATATACCAAAACCCCCTGAATGGTATAGTTTTAAAGGGTGAATTTTATCGCATTTTTAATCGAAAAGAACAGGAACTTCTGTTTTCAGCTCTGACGTACGAACAACTTGGAAGTCATCGTTTGTGCCCTTACAACAAAAAACAGCGAACAAATTGAAGTTCAACAAGTTTTCTTTGACCCCTGAGAGAACTGAAGGCCACCTAACACAGGAAGAGTCAGCCACCTGCGGCCCCAAGACAGAGCCTCACCCGGAAGCCGCTCAGCGGGTGCCCAGGTCTCGGGCTTCCTGCTTTCAGAACGGTGAGAAAATAAAATTCCGCTGTTCATGCCGTTTGGTCTGTGGTGTTCATTATGACAGCCACGCTGGCTACGATGCTCTGCTATAAGCTACATGAAGCAGTACAGCACTTCAGAGATTGGACGAAGAATAGTTGTAGATTGTGAACTCCAGAGCAATCATTAGCATTTTCCTGCAACGAAGTATTATTGATATGTTAAGGGAGGAGGGAAAAGTCAATCACACATAGTTATCAATTAACACTAGAGAAGTCAGAAAAGGAGAAGATTTAAAAAGGGAATAAAGAATAACAAAGAGAAAACAGTCATTAACATGGTAGATATTAGTCCCATTGTATGAGTATCCACTTTAAATGCAAACTATTTAGTTACACAAATTAAAAGACAGAGTGTGACAAGATAAACTTTTAAAATATCCATTTTATTTTATATTTTCTAGAGAGACTCATTCCTTCTAAATATAAAGTTCAAACAGTCGAAGAGTAAATGAACGGAGAGATTTAACACATTAATCAACATTAATACTGATTAAGATATTAATTTTAGGAAAATGGACTACAAATCAGGGAAAGTCGTCAGGGATGAAGACGGGGATCACACAGTGATAAAGGGGTGACTTTCTGACAAAGGGTATCAAAATACGCACGGAAAAACTGATAGACGTGAAAGGAGAAGAAGGAAATAAAACCTATTATAGTTGGAGTCTTCAACACCTCTCTGTGGTAATCGATAGATTAAGAAGGTAGCAAATCAGTAAGGACAGAGTTGAGCTCTCTCCATCGCCCTGATGTGATTGACATTTATAGAATTTGCCGTCCAATGACAACGCGCACATTCTTCTCAGGCTCCTGAGGAACGTCTGCCAGGATGGACTGCATCCTGAGCCATTCAGCACCTCTAAACACACTTAGGAGAAATCAAACCCGGTGTGTTTCAGATCACAATGAAATTAAACTAGACATCAGTCACAGGAAAATAGTTGGAAAATCTCCAAATATTTGGGTGTTAACCCACTCCAAAATAACCAGTGCATAAGGGAAGAAATGTCAAGTAAAGTTAGTTTAAAAGAGTTATTTAAAAAGTTAGTAAAGTTATTCATTCATTTGCGATAGAAACGAATAGACAGAGACCTAACATACAAAAAAAATCTGTGGGATGCAGCTAAGGCGGGGCTTATAGGGAAATTTATAGCATTAGAATATATAGATTAGAAGAGAAGAAAGATCCCAGATGAATTATACACCTTAACATCTTAGGAAACTAGACGGAAGGAGAGCAAGTTAAGCCTCAGGCAAATAGAGAAGAAAGAATAGGAAAAAATTAAAGCAGAAATCAAAGGAAATAAAAATAGTAAAACAAGAAAGAAAAATCAATAAAACCAAACACTTATCCATTAAAAAAAATCAGTGCAATTGCTAAAACTTTAGCAAGGCTAACCAAGCACAAAGAAGGTTTAAACTACCAATATCTAAAAAAAAGAGGAACTATTATTACTGATCTGCGGACTTTGAAAGGGTCATAGACGAATACTAAAAACAACACACTGGGGTGAAATGGAGGAATTCCTGGGGATACAAACTACAAAAACTTACCCAATAATAGATAATTTGAAAATCTATATTGATAAATAATCAGTTTATGTTTAGTAATTTTCCAATAAAGAAAATACCAGTATCAAACGGCTTTACTTGGTGAACTGTACAAAACACTTAAAGAAGAAATGACACCGATTTCCCACACTTCCTTCCAGAAAGGTGAAACACGGGGGAAACATTATTAACTCCAGCGGGTGCCAGGGACTGGGCAGGAGAGGGGTCTGCAGAACGGTTTACTCTGTAACCTGGTAGGTCACGGTGCTGTGTGTTGAGCGAATGTTTTGGTGTCAGACTGTGTGAAGTGCAGGGTGGGTGGCTTCTGGCCCTACTTGTGGCCAGCCCTGGGGCAGCAGAGGTGAGGACACGTCTATCTGGCTGTCCTGTGTCCCTGGCACTGCCATCCTGCACCTGGCGAGGGTGGCGAAACGCACTCATCGGATGGCCTCTCCCTGACACCTGTGTCCGGCCTGTTACTTTCTGTGGTTACACGGCAAACTACGGCCCAGGCACCACATTCCAAGCTGCCTGTTTTGGTAGATAAAGTTTTATTGGCACACAGCTGTGCCGGTTTAGTTAACACAGTCTACGGTTGCTCTTGGGTTACAACAGTGGAGCGGAGTAGTTGCGACAGCTATCATACCATCTAGAAAGCCTGGGGATTGACTGTCTGGCCCTCTGCAGAAAAACGCTCTGATCTTTGCGTTAGATTCCCACCAGCCTGCTCCTAAACCAGGCACATAGTGCTTATCGCTGCACCAGGGCTTCGCCAGCCCACCGAGTCAGCCCGCATAGACCCCGAGCCGATGCACCGGGCGGTGAGGGGCTCCCTTCCCCTCCAGGACCGTCCTGCTGGATGGTGCAGAAGCCGAGCCGCCTGCCTCCTTGCTCAGGCGGTTGACAGCCCGTCATGCAGACAGTCCAGATGTTCAGCACTTCTTTATAGAACAGGCTTGGTGTTAGGTGACTTCGCCCAGCTGCAGGCTGATGGGCGGGGTGGGCTGGCTAAGCCAGGAGGTTCTGTGGGTTGGGGTATCAAGTGCATTTTCAGCTCACAGCATCCTGACGTAGGTCTGTACCCTAAACTGGAAATCCGTCCCCTGTGCGCCGCCCTCTGACTCCCGGCGGCCGGCTCACCTTCTCCTCACCCTATCGGGCAGAACTACCAGTTAACAAGTCTGTCTCTAAATCCAGCATGGAGCTCTCCGAGGTCAGGGGTGGGGCAGGGTACTGGCACCTCCCAGCAGCCAGCTGTGCCTGGCACCTAGCCGTGCTCAAAACATACCGGAGGAGTGAAAGAGGAGACCTCCCAGTGAGGAGCCGCCAACTTTGGGAAGAACCTAGAAGGTGCTCTGTGAGTGTCAGCTGCCCTGGCGTTGTCACAGGTCCAGAGCTGGGGCAGCTGGCTGCTGGAGCTGCACCCTGTGGCCGAGCCCCGTCTTGAGTGCAGCCCTGCTCCCTCTCCAGTGGAGAAGGGCGCCTGCTCCATCCTCACCGCCTGGGGGAGGCCACTCTGCCTCTACTCAGCTGAGGACCTGCAAGCTGGTCCAGAAGGGTCGGAGGCATCTGGCTATGGCATGGAGACCACCAGGAGCCTGAGTCACTAGTGAGAGTGGCCGGCGTCTGTGTGTGCCGGGCACCGCGTGGGGAGCTTGTCGGCGTTAGGGGCACCAGGGTCAAGCATCTCCCAGGCACTGAGGCAACCCTGGGGCTGGGCCCAAACAGTGGTCGTCCTGGGGCTTCAGGCTCCCCATGGACCAAGCGTGTTAAAGCCTCGATCTCTTGATCGGACCCTAAAGATGGTTCTATTTAGAGAAATGAGCTGGACAGTTTCTGTAGTGGGCACCTCAGGGCCCCACTCAAGTCCCCTAGGAACCCTCAGGTGTCTGGGCACCCTCTTCCAGCTCCCACGTGTGTCCCTGGGGGCAGGACCATGCTGGGGCTTCTGGGACTCTTCCCTGCTCCACTCCTGTGTAGCGAGGGCCAGGAGGGCCTGTGCGTCCACCTGCCCGAAGGCAGCTCACTCCACAGCTCCCCCCTGGCCCCTGTGGGGTCAGGCCAAGGTGGGACTTTGTCTAGAATCTCCTTTCCTCAGCTTCTCCCCTGCCTCTGTCCTCCCGGGGAAAGGTACATCCTTAATCCACCCCTGCATATACGGTGTCTGAGGGTTTCTGGAGCAACCCTGCCTGAGCTACTTTCTTTCTTGCAGACCCTTATGCTGTGCCAAATAGGGATTCCAAGAGAAAAGGGAAGTATGCAGTGTTTTACAAACCCTTACCCAAGAGCCACCCCTTTTACCAGAACCACTTGCACGGGACCTGTTTCCACCAAGCGCCTCGAATTCTGCCTGAATGAAAGCAGAGAGGCTGAGCAAACTGTTCAACCCACAGGGCGGCTTCTGAAGGATCTGGCCCGTTCCACTCAAGGCATCCCGCGGTTGTGGAGAGGGTGGTAGGGGATGGGAGTCCGGAGTGGGGACGCGCAACACAGCCAAAGAAGTGAAAAAGCCCTGTTCCAAAGAATTGTAAAATTTATTGTATAAGTATTGCAGCTTTTCAGAATGTCATCATTGCCACTAATGATTACTGATACACAACAAGCAATTTCTTCAGGCCTTGAATGGGCATCCAGACACAGAGTCTTCGCAGCAGTGACCTGGTGCTGTGCCCGGCGAGTGCGGACAGCTTACAGAAGTTTAACTTGAACAGGACGTGGGACAAAGGGCTGCAGGAGAGAGTGCGTTCCAACACCCTGGAGGCAACGTGCAAGCATGGCAGTCAGCAAGGTGGCGTTGGCCTTCAGAGCTCCGCGGTAGAGTGACACTCCAAGCACACTGTCCAGAAAACACAACAAACCCCAATGCATTTTCTTTCTGTATCACTGGGAGGTTTTATGGTTCTGGGAGCTGTGTTGCACGTAGGAAAAAAATTATCCAAACATACAATTCACAGGGACAGGACCAACAAGGACAGGGAAATGGATCTGGTTCACACCTTACCCCACATGGGCCAAGAGGTCACTTTTAGCTTTTTGCGAAAACACGGGGCTTCTGAAAAGACGGGTGGCTCTTAGTGCAATGTGCTAAGTCTGTCCATGTAGACCTGGGTTTTTCAAAAGCAGTGATTTTTCTCCGCAGGAAATGTGGAGGTTGACGGGCAGGCAACAAAGGGAGGGGTGGAGACAGCCAAATCTTGCCACCTTCTCTAAGCCCTCTCAAACCAACCTGGTGCCCCTCCAACCAGCCACTTCCCAGAACCCCATCTAACTTCCTGTTGGAAAAAGGGAGCCTCCTGAGGGATGCTTCAAGGATGATGACATCTAGGGGAGAGAGGGCACCCCAGGCTGTGGGGTCCTACAGATTATACGAGAGCTCAGCTCCAGCGCAGTGTTCAGGCAAGTAAACACCCCAGCAGTGTCCTGGGGATGCGGACGAGCCCTCCTCCTCACACTTCTGCAGCTGGCACTGTGGGGTGTGAGCCCAGGATCCTGGACATCCACTCTGGGTGTAAGCAGAGGGCTGGGTGCTGCGGAGGACCCCCCATTATAGTGAATGAGGACCACACCGCGAAGCAGCAAGAGTCAAATGGCCTGGTGGCTGGAGGACAGTAGGATGCGTCAGCCCAGCAAATGAGGCCCATCTTCTAGGTTTTCAACTCAAACGGGAGTTATGCACAGTCCTTGACAAAAAACGTTTGCAGGGACAGGCAGGGTTGCCTCCCTGAGCAGGGAGCATCCACGGGGGAAGGGGACAGGGACGCAAGGGCATGACAGGGACATTTGAAAAGCAGTAACCCTCTGTGACTATGGGAGGGGATGCCAGACCCGACCATCCCCACCCTGAGACAAGAGAGTGACTGTATCTTCAGGAAGAGCAGGGACACTTCACGCAAGTCCCCCACGGGGAGGGAGACCTCAGCTCCAGCTGCCGGCCCTGCTGTCCTAAGGGGCCCCACCCTGGCGCCCTCCCCGGCCGTCTCTATCACCTCCGGCCACTTCTGCTTTGCCACCTGCGTGCCGCAGATACAGGGTCCAGTCACCCCAAACCCACTCCGTAAGGCCCGGCTCACAGATGCACATGGAAACACAAACACGTCACAGACAGCTGTGTCCAGGAGGACAGAAGGACGCAGGGCAGGAGGAGGTAAGGAATCTGCCGAAGCCTGAAGACAGGTGGATGCTGCTTTGGCTGCTTTGCTCTCTTCCGATTTAACACTTTCACATGTTCTGGGAGAAACCTGGGCTTGTCGCCTTTTCATCTCAGATCGCCTGTTTATTGTGAAAATCGAGACATAAAGGGTCATGGGATGAGGTCAAGTAGCTAATATTTCGGGCCTTCCTACACGCCAGGGTACCGCCCCAACCCGGATGCGTATTGGAGCCAGCTAACTCACCACCCAAGCATCAGCACCCACGAGCCGCCAGCCCTCCAGGCTGCCCCGGCGCCAAGCACAGGGATCTGCAGCTGCAGCTTGGGGTGCACCTCGCCCCTTCCCACGGGGACTTTCGCAGTTTAGAAAAGAGGAAGAAAAACTAAGAATCCTTCGGTAACAGTTTATTTTCATTTTGGGAAAGGCAAAAACCACCACCTGGACCCTGGTGCCTCAGTGGGAACTCTGGATTGCTCTGCATCCCAACGGCTATTCTGGCCCAGAGTGAAAACACGAATCTCCTTCTAGGGACTGTAGAGGGTGGCACCCACCTCCTGCTAGACAGAAGCCCTGCGGGAGGTGCCCTAGCAGAGAGCGCGGGGGTGGGCTCCCCTCTGCCTGACCTGGACTCTCGAACTCCGACCTTTCTCCCTCCAACTCTCGACAGACATGATAGAAGTTTCCATCGAACAAGCACTGACATATTTATATTAAAAAATAGTGCAAAATCTCAACATTTATATAAATAACTCTAAACCCCTGCTTTGTAATTTTTTTTCTTTACAAGGTAATACACACTTTCCGAGTTGGCACTCAAAAATTGCCATTTTTTTTCCTCTTTCTTGTTCAGAAAACAATTTTTAATAAGCCTCTTCTAATACAAAAATACTCCTGCCCTCGCACATACAGTTTCTCTCATTTTATATATTTTATATATATATAATATTGCAGATCTTTAAACAAAGGTTTTGTGCAAATATGTCTTTAAAGTTAAGTGAAATCATCATAAACAAAAGAAAATTAAGCATTCACGCACGCAGCTCATCTAGAAACAAAAGAAAGGACTACTGTAGAATTTTTTTTTCTCTTTTGCCTTCAAGACACGGCTCAACAACAAAATGTGTTTTTTGTTTTTGTTTTTGCAAGCTTTCTGAGCTTGTGCATTCAGACCAGACATAACGTGTAAATATTTATACACGGAGAGGTGGGGGTGTCACACGCTGCATTTCCTGTGTGTCACCCTGCCCTCCTCTCTCTTCTAGGAAGTGCGGAGTGTCTGCCTTTTACCCACAGCGGCCCGGCCCACCCTGGGGCTCCTAGAGGGGGTGTCCTTTCTGCTTCTCCTTGTCCTTGCTCTCCAGGGGGGTGATGTGCGGGTGGTGGAGCCGGGTCCCTTCCAGCAGGGAGGGCGGCGTGCTGCTTTGCTGGTGTTGGAAGGAGGAGCCGGGGTAGTGACCGATGACCTCGCTGTAGGTGGGGGGCGGCCCCTCCATGCGCCCGCCGCTGCCGTAGCACGTGGCGCTGATGCCCGAGTTACTGCTGGGGGGACAGGGGCCGCCCAGCATGGCGCTGTCCATCAGGTCACTGTCGAAGACGGTTCTGTTGGGGGGTGCGCGCACGGACTCTCGGTTCAGCTCCAGCTGCTGCTCGGGGTCCCGCAGCTGGAGGGTGCAGGGGCCCTGGTAGGGCGGGGGCTCCTCCCCGTCAGACAGCGAGATGGTGGGTGGCAGGTCGATCTCGTGCTGCAGGTAGGGGTAGGTGGGCTGGAAGCGGTGGAAACGGTCCCGGGGGGCGAAGGGTGGCACGGCCAGGCGGTCGGCGGACCGAGGCGGCACGTATACCTGTGACTGGAGGCGCGGAGCCGAGTGAGGGGCGGAGATCCCAGCGCCAGCCCAGAAGAGAGAGGAGATCCGTGTCCCCCGCCCCGGGGACAGCCAAGCAACGGGACAGTGGGGAAGCAGCCTGGCCAGGATGGGGTCTCGGCCTGCACTGCCCTCCTGGGAACGGGGGCCTGTGAGCCCAGATCCGCAGAGCACATACAGAAGAGGCAGCTGCGGAAAGCTTCCGGAAGCCAACACTCTTCCTGCACGGCTGGGAGGGGCTGGACTGGGGTGCAAGAGGGGAGGGGTGCTGGGGCTCACCTCTGGGATTCCGCTGGCTGACACGGTGCTCTCCGAGGGCCAGAGGCATCCTTCCTGCAGGGGCAGAGAGGGGCAGGAGGGTGGGCAGAGGGAAGGCAAATGACGCACGGCTTCGACACCAAGACCTTTCTCCTGGCCACCCCGATGTCACGACCACATGAGCTCCACACTGATCCCTTCCTCAGCTAGTCACCTCGTGCTTTCTAACACACGCATCTGGTTGCCCCGCACGGAGCCCTCCGGGGCTTCCCAGGGATGCCAGAATAAATCTCTAACCGGCTCACAGGGAAGGGCAGTGTGAACTCACCCGTCCTGCCTCCTCCCCCCACCTGGACCGCCTGCTCGCTGTGGGATCTCGGACCAGTTCTGTAGCTCTGGCCACAGTTTCTGCATCTGAAAGGGCGGATAATTACAGTACCTGCCTCATGGAGCTGCCGCAGAACAGCGCGAGTTCAAAGCCACCCGCGGCCCGCAAGACCCTCAGGAACACGTGAAAGTCAAAGTCACCACGGTGTTCCCGCCAGCCGGAGACCAGTTCTGCCGTGTCCGACCGCCAGGCACCAGCCACGAGGCCTGTGCACTGGCTGCCCTGTGTCTTGGGCAGCTCCTCCTCGACTCTCAGTTCCCGTGTCTCTAACACCATCGTAAAAGCGGACGGGGTGCCGCCTCCGTCCCAAGCTACGGGCCAGACGCCAGGGACACAGCTGCCACCTCATGAAACTTAGTTTTCTGCTTTGGGATTCCAGCAGGGCAGGAACTCTTCCAAGGACAGCAGAACTGTGCTGGGGTCAGTTCATTCGAGTTTCCCCAGGGATGTCTTAAATCCTGTAGTTTTATTGAGCTTGAACAGAAATGCAATGGATGGACATATTCAAAGTACACGATCTGCTAAGCTTGTGCACATGTATATATGAAGTAGCCACCAGCACACACTCAGGATAATGAACGCGGCCACTGCCCCAGCAGTTTCTTCCGAGGACGGCTCTCACCTGCAACGTGGACGGGAACTGCCAGCGGCTGCAGTTCCCGAGATGACCACTAGGGGGCCCTGCGACCCTCAGACTTTCCCGGCAGGGAGGCGCGTGTGTGTAAAACCCCTCACCTTGTTCCCTATCTTACTGAATGGCCCTGACACCTTTCCAGCTGTACAAGCAGACCCACGGAGCGATTCCTGGAGCTCGCTCCCCACCCCGGCACTCCACCCACCCCCGACCAAACCTGGTCTGTCAGGCTCAAGACTCTCTGGACAAACCAGGGGCAAACCTGCTAAGATGTAGATGCTGTAGGGGTGTGTGGGGGGACTGGCAACGCAGCCTGTCTTCCAGGGCCCTCAGGTGTCCTCAAGGATCTCTCCAGCCCTGACACTCCTTGGCTTAAACCAGCGATGGCAAACCTTTTAGAGACTGAGTGCCCACGCCGCAACCCGGACCCACCTATTTATCACGAAGTGCCAACACTACAGTTAGACCTGAATACTGCATCCAGTACTCAGCTGCTGGGGGAACTTGGCTCACAGGTCGACAGAGAGGGCTCTGTGCGCCTGTGCGGCACACGTGCCACGTAGGTGCAAACCTTCTGGCCTCCCTGCTGCTCCAGGACAAAGTTCCAGCTCCACACACACATTGACCCACACACCCAGACCCGCACACAGCACACCCGCATGAAGCTTTCCCAGCCCTATCATGGGCAGATAAGCACCCACCATGCACACCCCCAAATCCCCTTGTGCACCCGGGCCGGTCTCTGCCTGTAACCGCCTGTCCCTGTGACTCATTTGCCCTCTGGGAGCTGTGACTCTCACAGCAGAGCATCTGTCGTGACTATCGCAGGTGCCGGGCATCTGGTGTGGTATACAGTCGGTGTATATGTGGTTGGGTGGGACGAGGCACAGCTGTGTCCTGAAGGGGGGGCGCAAGCTTCAGGATCATCCCAACCTTCCCCAGTCGCGGTGTGTTGGGCAGACACTGCCAGGCAGAGGAAGGAGGGCAGGTCCAATCCTGCAGACCACAGCTGACTGTCCCCCTGTGCCCAGCAGCCCGGCAGGCTCCCTCTAAAGTCATCTTCCTCTCCTGGCTGCTCCTTCTCTTCCCCTCCTGTCCCTCCTCTCCCTGACACTCACTGTGTTCTGGCCTTTGCCATCTAAACACTTCACAGTGGGTACATCCCACCCTGGTCCCCCCATCTGGATTAGGGGTCGGCTATTTCCATAAAGGGCCAGAGTGAAATGATTTCTGCTTTGTGGAGGTTGGTCTGTCACTCCAGTCAATTCTGCTGCTACAGCCAAACTCCTATGAATGAGTATGTATGGCTGTGTGCCAATAAAACTTTATTTACAAAACCAATCTGCTGGCTCTCTGGCCACACCACGATTTGCTGACCCCTGATGACTCCTACTTGCCTTCAACTCCAGATTCCAAGAGCTACCACCTGCTGGGCAGATCATCTTAGACTTCTCAGGAGCCTTCAGCTCCGTGTGGCCGGGTGGGGCTACGATTCTTCCCCTCAGCTCCCCAGTTGACAGTCCTACCCTCCCAGTGGACAGGATCATCATCCACCAAACTGCAAGCCAAACATCTGGCAAGATGCCTCTGGCCAGGACATGGCCTGACACAGGCCTGCAGCCCCCAAAGCCACAGGGCTGGACCTCGGTCTTGGCCCCCTCTCCTGCTGACCACGGCACCTCGTCTAGCTGGTGGCAATCTTTCCCTCGCCCCTGGGAAGTGTGTCCTTGGCAGGGTGGGCTCCTGTGGGAAGCGGGAAAGCCAAGCTGAGAACTGATTTGGGGACGAAAAGGTCAAAGAAGAACAAAGGTCTTGCCATCCCCGGCCCTGGCTGAGCTCCTCGTCTGAGCTGGCCTTGTGTACAAACAACACAGGGAATATCGAAAGGCTGCAGGAGAAGAGGGGCAGTTCACAGCAGGGTGATCCTGTGTCCAACCTGTCCTTCCTGACTGAGGGGGGGCCGTGCCGATGGTGAGGGGGCGAGGGGCTGAGACTCCAGGACCAGTTCCCATGCACTCTTGAATCCTGGGCCATGGAAGAGGCGGCCTGTGGGTGAGGTGAGGTGGGACTGCTGGGTACACACAGGCGCGTGGCGGGGGGAGGACTCCCAGTGGTCACCCTGAAAAGGGCCAACAGTGAGTGCAAAGTCTAGGTGGGCAGGCGAGATGCAGGCCAGGTTCCAGGCAGAGAGCAGCTGTGTCTGGGTCTCTCTGGAAAGTCGCGGGGCCCAGGGACTCCTCAGACACGCTGTCTGGCTGGGGGTCCCAGGGGACACTGTCACCATCTACTTGCAGCCTCACCAGGCTCTATGTGTACCCAGCCTGGTGTCCCTGGGGTTTGTGCGGGCGGCCAAGTGGGAGCAGGCGGGGAGCAGGGGCGCTCTTATCACCAGGTGCCTGGAAGCCAGGGCCGGAACCCCGCCTTCTCGGCAGCAGTGCCGCAGTGCCGCCTGCAGGGCTGCATCGCCCCCTGGACAGCAAGGACCTCGCCCCGCACCCTGAACCTCTGCTCTCCTCCCCCTGAAGTCTCACCGTGCATCTTCACCCTCCCACAACAGGCCACAGGCTACAGGCCTCAGGCCATGCCTCTGGGAGCCTGCTTCTCCCTCGTAAACTGGGGCGAGCCCCATAAGCTGCCAACGGCAGGCACGGCACACAGAACACTTGTGAGCAGATGGCAGCCCTGTTGCTGGGGTGACAACAGCAAACAAACAGCCAGGGGAGCCCCAGGCTTCGGAGGCGGCAGATTCCTTCGGAGCAGATGCGGAGTTTGCCCGCTGG
Source organism: Hystrix cristata (assembly GCA_004026905.1). Taxonomy (NCBI): domain Eukaryota; kingdom Metazoa; phylum Chordata; class Mammalia; order Rodentia; family Hystricidae; genus Hystrix; species Hystrix cristata. The sequence goes on along the minus strand of PVJO010007125.1, from coordinate 71,438 downwards.
ACGCATGCCGGGCGGGGCGAGGGTGCCTGGTGTCCCAATGACAGGTGCCACCGCAAATGCCCGCGCCCTGACGACCCAGTGACGCACCGAGGTCAGGCCTGACGCGAGCAGAGGCGTTGAAACCTGCCGGCAACAGCCCTGCTGGCTCGGGCCGTGGCCAGCGCCGACTTGGCTCAGCCGGCAGACACTGGGTGCCGCCGCCAGTCCCAGGTGTCCCCAAGATCTGGAGAGCCCCGCCCGGCACTGCCTGTCCTCTGCCTGGCAAACGCCGGCCTGGCTGCCCACGTGCCGCCCGCGTCCGCCCGGCCCGTCACAGCCTGCGTCCTGGGTGGGCACAGAGCGGGAGCTTTTGGGAGACAGCACCGTCACCCGCGGGGAGCTGGGGGCAGGATCCAACAGCAGGACAGCGCCCCTCAGCGGGGCAGACCTCACCTCAAAAGCTAACTTGGTGAAGTCTTTGGGGATGCTCCTGGGGTTTCTGGGGGTGTGAGGATGTTTGCAGTTCTGACACCAAAATGCAGGATTACAATGGACGGCAGGGATTACTCTAGTATGGTGCTCTCGGGGATGGATCCTGTCCCTAAGACGCCCAAATCTGAGGATCGGAATCCCCTGTACATCCTTTCCTAGCTTTTAAATAACCTCTAGATGACTTACAATACCCAAAACAGGGTGCATGCTGTCATGTCATTGCTACACAGCACATTTAGGGAATAATAACAATGTAAAACCTCTCAGGGTATTCACATTTTTCTTACAGATACTCTGTTTGTTTGTTTGTTTGTTTGTTTGAGAAAGGGTCCCACTGTACGGGTCAGGCTGGCCTTGAATTTGCGGAGATCCTCCTGCCTCAGCCTCCCAGTGTTGGAATTACAGCTATGTGCCACCACACCCGGCTTTCTTTCAGATACTTTTGATGCCAGGTGGCTGAACCAAGTGTGCTGAACCCCAGGACAGAAAAGGCTGAGGGTACCCTGCCCCTTTCACCTCCCCCAAGCCCGTCCATATACTGAGGAGCTTGGCCTCAGGGCAGTTTGTGCTGGGATGCTCGTTCGGCCGCAGCACCTCCATGGAGATGGTGAGTCCTCCATCCGTGCCTGACCACGTGGACCGGCAGACAGATGGAAGAAGGACTTTCCAGGAGCGAGGACCCTGCTCTCACCCTGTGCCAAGCCCAAGATCCTCTGAGAGGTGGGCACCATTGCCAGGCCCTGTCATATGTAAGGGAGCTGAGGCCCCATTTCCCGGGCTGGGGACTGGTCGGGGGACGCAGCTGGGAGGATAGAGCTGGGCAGAGACCCAGGTCCCCTCAGACACACACAGTGCCAGTGACCACAGGGCCAGATGCTGGTAGGGTGCTGGCACAGGGTGGGCACCTCCCTTCCCGCCCACTGGGCAGAGTCAATGCCAGCTGTGGGCCCCTCTGCTGCCCCGCCAGGCCTCTCGAGCCGCTGCCGGACCCAGCTCCCTCAGGGCGGCAGCCTCCTCTCCTTTCCGTACTCGGCCCCCAAGACCCAGGTGAAGATGGCGTCCAGCCTGCCCCACCCCCCGCCCAGCCCGGCCTCCCGGGGCTCTTGAAGCCTGCATGGCCCATCACCCGCCCTCCTGCCTCCCTCCGAGCTGGCTCTGGGACGGCAAAGTCCTGTCTGTGGTCGGCCATCCCCAGGCCCAGGCGGCCGAAGCTCGGCGCCATCTGAGGGTGCGCCGACCCTCCCTCCACCCTGAGCCCCACCTCATCCCAGCACCCCGCAGCTCGGGGTGGGTCACCGCGGCTGCTGTCCCTCCCCTGACAGGGAGGAGCCACGCCGGGAGGTTTCTCATCCTCCGGGTGTCCCCGCCGCTGGAGGCCACGACGCAGATGCGGGGCAGGCCACTTACCGAGGAGAGGCCGTCGCCCCTCCTCCGACCCCGGCTGTGGCGGCTGATGAAGGAGCGAGCGGACAGCTTGTAGTGGCTCAGCAGGCATGTGATCACCACCACCATCACCATCATGACCACCACGATGACCACAATCTGCACGAACTCCAGCTCCGCTGCGGGGGACAAAGGGGCACATGAGAGCCGGCAGCTCGGTCCCCAGCCCACACGTTTGCGGCCCTGTGGACATGGAGTGCCACAGACTGAGGCTGGGCCGTGAGTTCCAGGACACCCACCTGGCCATCAGCTTGTGGGGGCTGCTCCCCGGGGGTCTGCACCCACAGGACCCAGCCCCTGGAGTACGTGGGATGGCAAAGCCGGGCCCCGGAGTAGGCGGGACAGGCGGGCCTGACCCCCAGGGGTACGTGGGACAGGCAGAAGGGCTCCCGGCCCTTTGCTCACAGAGCGCCTCCCAACAGTCAGCACTGTCTGACTCACAGAGGGGAACCAGTCACCTGTTGGGGGGAACCTGGGGAGAAGCAGCCAGCAGGAAGGGGTGACCTGAGTGTGGAGGGAACATTGGAGCTGGGCATGGAGTGAAACAAAGAGGTACGTGTGGATGTGTGCACACCTCTGTGCTCTTGTGCACCCCACACACACACCAATACTCCTACACACCCCGACACACATGCCAAGACTCCTACACACTCCCCAACAATACTCTTAACACTCCCACACACACCCCCCCACACGCCAACACTCCTACACACCCCAACACACACTAACACTCCTACACACCTCGAAACTCCTATATACACCCCAGCACTCCTCCACACTCCAACACACACACCAATACTCCTCCACACCCCAAATTCCTGCATATACCCCAACACTCCTACACACCACACTCTAATGCCCCACATACCCCCATACTCCTAAACACACCTCAGTGAACAACACCTCAACACTCCTACACAACATTCCTATACACAACAAAAAACACCCTAATACTCTTATGCAACAAACGCTACCCCGACACGCCTGCACACCCCAAAACAATACCAACTCTTTTACATACACCCCAACACATACTCCGACACTCCTATTCACACCAAAAAAACAACATCTAAAATTCTATACACACCCAGGAAACACAAATAAAACACACCTAACAGATGTACACAGCACACACGCCCTCAACAGGGCAGGGCGGTAAGAGCCCCCTCTAGAGAAAGGACGGGATGGCTTCAGACAGTGCAATTCTCGGTTTCTCAAAGGTTTTTTTGGGGGGTGTTTTTCCCCGAGAAGGTGGAAAAACCCTCAAGCGCTGGAAAAGGATGAGGTTGTTTCGATCCTGCCTGAGCTCGGGGCTCTGCTGACTCAGGTGGTCTGTGTCTCGGCAGCTGGCCGCAGGTGGTGCCAGCGAGCCCCCAGCAACCGCAGAGGGGCAGCAGCTGGGCCTGCCCAGGAGCACCGGAATGTGCCCCCACCAGCCTGCAGGGACAGACTTTCCATCCTGCCTGGCTCCTAGCAGGCAATTAGCCAAGGACTCCCTGGGGCCACGGGTTCCAGCACAGGCCACCAACCTGCTCCCCTCCCAGACGGGAAGGAGGGAGGAGAGAGTGGAAACTACTACTTCCACCTCGTGCAGACCCCACCTTCCGGCAAGGGCTGTCACTTCCCCAAGGTCCCCTGAGCAGGGCAGCCCATCCCGGCTGGGCGCTTTACTGCCTGTTGCCCGTGGAACTTCTCCCCCAGAGCCTGCCACGTGCTCCCGGCCCTCCCAGCTCCCTACCTTCCGGCCCCTTTGGAAATCTGCAGGACTGCTGGGCAGAAAACTGCCATTCACACGGTGCCTTCACGCCTGCCACCTGCCACGTGCGACCGTGCCTGGGAACCCTTCTGCCGTCACAACCGGCAGCTAGTGAGTGTGGTGAAAGGCATGGGGTCATGCCGGCCCAGGCTGCAGCCACCACAGAGGAAGGTTTGCTGCGAGTCCTGAGCAGGGCGGAGCACCCCACACGCATCACAGAGCCCCAGAGACCAAAGCTGTGGCTCCTCCCATGTGGCGTCAGCTCCGGGCTCAACCAAGCTAGGGCTGAGCTCCGGCTCATGCTCCTGGACATGCCCCCACCCGCCCCAGAGGGGCCGGCCGCAAGAAGGAGCCAAGGGCTCTAGGGAGGTGGCCCAGGTCCTCAGAAGATGGGGTGCCACCTGGTGGGTCTCAGGCCTGGGGATGCCCTCAGGTTTCCAGGCGGAGGGCAGATCTGAGCAGAACATGGGCTGGGTATAAGGGTGAGGCAGGGACCAGGTCACTGTGGTCACACCTCCTGCCTCCATCCTGTCCAGGGCCTGGGCAGTCTGGCCTGATTCTGTAGGGTGCGGGTCCGTCTGCTGGGGCCCCGGATAAAGCCGATCATTCAGGGGACATACAGGGCCCGCTTTGTGCAACACCCACACACCCCCCCCCCCAGGGCCTGCAATTACCCCTCCCCAGCCCCATGAACTCTTCACCCCGGCTGGGGACACCCGCCTCCCACTGTCTCCAGGGCCCCTGCCAGCGCCAGCCACGGAGGGAGGGAGGTGTCGCTGTCTTTGTCCTGTCCTGGGCCCTGGCATCCCGCAGGACCCGGGCCAGGCTGCTGTCTCCTCCTAGGGTGGCCTGGGACCCAGACGACAGTGGCGAGACAGTGGCAAGGAGCAGGGCCGGAGTGGGAGGACATGGACGAACTCCCTACAGGCCGGCAGGTGTGGACAAGCCCGGGCACTTGTCCAGAGAGTGGAGATCCCTCCCAGAAAGGATCAGAGTTGGGTAAGCATGGCTGTGGCTGCCTGGTCTGTGGGCCACCAACCTCGTTAAGGCCCAGACCCAGAAATCCACCTAAGGAAGGGGAGCTGTGACTGACTGCTGGGCCGCACTCAGTAAGGCAGCAGCCTGCAGTCCAGGCACCACCTGGGCCTGGCATCCGCCACACTTGACATTGCGTGCCTGGCCCCTGCACCACCTCTTCTACTCACTGCTGCGCCTGTAGCAGGCACGGTTACTCGAGCAGAGTGCCTCCTCCAGAGAGGTGCCACTAATGGATCACGAAGGTCGCCACTGGCAGGAACAAGGGGTGTGCACCTTCCCCCACTCACCACCCTCAAAGGTCTCAGGGTCACACTTGAAAACAGGGTGTCAGCGTGAAGTAGCACAGTGGGAACACAGCTCCCCACCGCAGCGGCCCACAGCCCCGTGCACTGTCTGTCTGGTCCCTGGGAGGCAGGGAGGCAGGCAGGGCTGAGCAGGCCGCCTCACGGGCCCAGGCGGAGGAAGTAGAATCCATTCAGACCACGCAGGAGCTGGCCCACATGTTTCCACAGCCCCGACCTGTCCCAAGAACCCAGAAACCGCCTGCGAAGGTGCTTGGCCTTTCTGGCTAACAGCTAAACGCGATGTATTTATAGGGTGGGTGGTTTGGGGACCTCTGGCCAAGATGGGCCCCAGATCACTCCGCTGCTAATGTTGCAGACACAGCCACATGCTCCTGCTTTGGTTTCCCTAATCTGACCTCCTGTACCCCAGTTTTATACAAGCAGAGTACAAGTTTTATACTACCATTCCCTTCTGATCCTGGCTCTCAACTCTCCTGAATGATGGGACTCTCAGCCACTAGTCACAGCGGGCACAGGTCAGGAGTGACAAGTGGTCTGGTCCATAGCCCAAGTTCACTGCAACTACTCACTGCCAGTATTGTCATGATTCTCACAGCTGCAACACACACCCAGCCCGGGACTCTGTGCCTCCCCTCACTTGGGTACCATCACCATTCCCATTTTGCAGATGGGCAAACCAAGGCTCAGGGAGAAGCTGGCCCAGTTCACACAACCAGAAGGAACAGGGCTGTGCCCTGAGCCTCCCTGACTGCTCAGAATTAGAAAGGGCCTCATCCTCCCGCAAATTCTCCCAGCACTCCCAGAGCATTCGTTAGTTTCCCATCCTTGTCCTGGATGCCTCTGAGGATGCAGCTTGGCCAGGGCATGGTCCCACCCTCTTGGCAGCTGTGGGACCTGGGACACTTCACCTCTGGGAGCTGCTGATCCCCCACCTAAAACAGAAGGGACCCGAGGGAGGGGCAGGGACGAAACAGCAGAGGCCAGAGCGCAGAATGGTCGGCCTCGGAGCCAGAGTTCCACTCTGCAGTTGTCACAATACTGACACCCTTTGGGGACAAAAAACACCCACATTCCCGCTGATGCCCCTGGAGAGGCGGAAGTTTCTTGGGCCTGCGTGCCTCTGTCCCCCTCCATCCGGGGGTCTGACTGCAAAGGTACCTGGGCCACCTGGGCTCTGAGGACCCGGCTGCGAGCAGGTGTCCCTGGAAGCCGGCACTGAGGCGTCTCCTCATTGCGTCCGGGGTCATACCTGTGCTCACCACGGGTGGCTCCGAGTGGCTCCTGCCATTTTTCTTCCTAATTTTCCCCTTGAGAAGGGTGGTGAATGCGGCAGGCTCTCGGGGTGACCAAACCCTTCTTCCATGGGGACAGTTAGGTCAGTCTGATTTAATTCAGCATTCTCTTTCCTTGAGAATCATTTCAAATGAACAGGTCTGTCTGCCTCACTGGAGTGGCCTAGTGCCCCCTTCTGTATTCCAAGCGGCTGCTTTGAGAGGTGCACACTCAGCTCTGGCTCCTTCCAGGCTGGATTTGCACGAGGAGAGAGCTACCATGCGCCGAGACCCCTGAATGCCAGGCACGAAGCCGAATGCTTGCACAATCGTCTCACTGAATCGCACCGTCAGTCTGTGGAGCAAAGACTAACATGACTTCCCCTTACAGAGGAGGAAAATGAGGCTCGAACTTGTGATTCTCCTGCCTCAGCCTCCCAGAGTGCTGGGATTACAGGTGTGCATCACACCTGGCTCCATTCGACACCCTCATAATTCAAACTTGTGATGCCCATAAGAGACATTGACAGTGTGGCATGAAGCCTGTGGTCCCCTCCGGTGGCATGTCGCGGGTGCGGCAATGGGACAGTGGGCCAGAGCCTGCATCTGTGAGGAAGGAAAGGGTCCGTGTCCGTTGTCACACTAGTCATAGTGAAGATGCAATTCCTTTCCGCCCGAGCGTCTGGGCCGCTGTACTTGGTGGCAGGGCAGGGCCTGCCCCGAGCACTGAGCCAGAGGGAGGGAACCTAAGCCCGAAGCCTGAGGGCTGCTCCCCTGAGCCCGAAGGAGGGCTGTGCAGAAGTCACCCATGTGTGCGGAGCGTGCGCCTGGCGCAAGTGTCGCCGAGCTTTCAGTAAACAACAGGAACAAGAGCGGGCCCTGCGGCTCACGTCCATCTCCTCGGCTACTGGGCAGGGCAGAGTCCACCCGGCCGCAGGGGTCTGTCCCGGGGGAGGGCGCGGCGTCCTCCCTGGTTAGCAAGCAGCCCCGTCTGGCCTCCTGACCGCACGCCGAGGAATCTGGAACTGGCACTGTCTGAAATTCATGAAAATCTAACCTCGTTAGGTCTGCCCGGATGAGACTTCCGAAAGGGCCTCATTGTCATTCTGTGGAGCCCCGAGGGCTGCGGCCCCTCCTCCCACCCGGATTCCTGATTTCAGTAAGAACTCCCCCTCGACACGCCCTTGAATTTCAAGTAAATTGAACCAGAGGTCAAAGGAATAACTTTCTGATCCCTCTTGGTGCCGTTTCAAATACCCGCCCCGGACATATGATGTCATAGGTAAGAACTTCTACAAGTTAAAAATATGAACAAACCTCGCTTTCTCCCTAGGTGTTTGGCTGGAGTTCTCCTTTTGAGAAACAGAGTGCACCGTACTTGACAGCGGCTGGGTGCAAGTGGGCATCGAGGCCCTGGGCAGGTGGTGCCAAGATGCTGTCCCAGGCTTGGAGGAGGGGACTCAGAGAGCTGGTGCACACTGGCTGCGAGGGGCGTGGATCCTGGCCTCACTCACTGCTGCTCTGGACCTTGGGGACAGGGGAAGAGCACCTAGTTTGCCTCCCAGGGGGCTGGGTTCCAATCCCAGCTTGGCCAAATCACTCGTCCTCACCGAACAAGCCCATTGGGCTAAAAAAACAAATGTGTATTCTTAAAAACAAAGATGGACTCTTCCAATTCGTACCTGTACTTATGGGTAATATCTAGCTCTATCCGGACCCGGGCTGCAGGTGCACACAGGACCCCGGGAGGGGATGGCCCCTTCCTTGCGACACACTTCTGCCTTCTCAGTATTTTCAAGCAAATATAATTAGATTTATGGCAAACGGTGGGGGAGGAGATTTGAGTACTGGGTTGTCAGTATGCAAAACAGACAGCCACTCCCCCATCACAAGGCTTCCTGGAGGGTCTCTCTGGAGATGCACCTTCACCCCTATGTGACAGGGATGCTAGAGGGGGACTGAGCTGGGGACGGGGAAGCAAAGACATCAGGTAGCCTCTGGACACTGCACTCCAAGTGCTACCGGTGCAGCTGGGAGGGACATCCGGCCACCATGCCATGTGCTCTGGGTTGATGAGGCCCAGGTGGATATGTAGGCCCCAGCTGCCGTGCCATCTCCTCCCTTCCCCTTGCCTGTGGAGGTCAATGGTTTATGTGGGCACAGGCAGGGCACCCTGTGATTAGTGGCTCACTGCCTCTCTAAGGAGGCTGGGCACTACTTAACATGGGCCCGTCGAGGAAGAGGGTGTCCTCTCTGGGTCTCCAAGATGCTGTACAGCAAATGGGGATGGCAGACGACTCTGACGGTGCTGTCTCAGCATGGTGCACACACTCTAAGATCCATGCTTGCTCCCTCAGCTGTGAGGACACTTCTAGCCTGGCATCACTGAACCTCGCCAAGCTTCCCACTCATCCATGCGTCCATCCAAGTATCCGAGCATCCACCAACACATCCATCCACACATCTACCTATCCATCCTCCCAGGCAGCCTGCGTTTACCCCTGTGTCCATTCACCCATCTATGCTTCCATAATGTGCCCCCACCTCAGAGCACGGGCAGCTTCACACACCTGCATCTCTCCGCCAGGCTTGGGCCTCCCTCGCTAGGTGCCCAGGGTGACTCATACTTGGGGCCCAAGTCCCAGCAGTGCCCCCAGCCAGGGCCCAGCACAGTGCCAAACAGGAAAGGTCCATCCTCGGTAGGGGCAGAAGCATCAGGAGGCACTAGAGACCACACATAATCAAGGTGCATTAATTGCACAATAAATAAGAGAACTAGGCTTGAAGGCTGGAAGATAAATTAACCACACATCCTGCTGTGTGCGCTTCTGCCTTAGGACCTTGTGCCCGTTTGCAGAAGCCCCGGTGGGAGAAGTGTGTGGAGCCCTGTGGCTCTGAGAAGAGAGGGGCGCTGGCACCCAGGCTGTCCCGAGTTCCCCTCACAAGAGATGGCAGTGCAGGAGGCCGCAGGGAGTGCCGAGCATGCACGGGGGAAGAAAGTGGTGGAACAGGACTCCAGGAAAAGCAAAAGGCCGGTATAATCATTTTAGAACCTCATGATTAAATGCTCCTTCAATAAGAAAAGACAAAGCAGCGCCTTTTATCTTTCTTGCTATTATCCAAATGGAAAGAACTAATGGGATTTTTTTTCTATTGTCACCGACATCGAACATCTTTAAACACCCACTGTCAGCAAAATATCAATCACCGTGTGTGAGTTATTGGCAGAATGGAGTGGATTCACGGCGAGCGCCACTTCCATCAACGGACGTGTCCAGGCACAACGGGAAGTTATTTAAAAGGAGCCAGGTGTGGTCTGTTCACTGAGGCGACTAGGGAACAAATGGACAATGGCTGACCAGGGCGAGTCGGTCTGTATGTCCGTGGCAGTGTGGACGGCCGCACCTTCCTGGGGGATGCTGGCAGCGCCTGCCACAATTAGACATGCACACCAGCTTCTGATCCAGTGATGCTAACTTCCGGAATCCTATCCAAGAGCAAACTCAGAGAAGGGCCCCAAACCTACAGATACAGACATGTACAAAAATACCCCACTGCATGGGGGTGGTTCTAAAATAAACAACTAGAAACCATCAAGTAAACTCTGGGGCATCGCATTACGGAACACAATGGGGCTACTGGGCCTCAGCATGCACTTAGCACATTTGGGGCTGGACAGCCTCCCTTGGGGGCAGCTCCATGCATGGCAGGAAGGACGCTGAGCGCCTCTCCTGCCCACTGGAAGCGGGGAGCATCATCACCCCCTGCAGGACGGCCCAAAAGGTTTCCAGAGGCAACCGTAAGTCCCCTGCGGAGCAGATCACTCCCAGCTGAGAAGGCAGGTCCACTGGACGGACATTGGTTGATACTGTCAGGCAGACAGGGTATAATAGGGACCAATTTGTATGAGAAAAAGGACAATTACATTAAGGATGGCTACTTCTGAAAGAGAGAGACTATCCTCGTTACTCTTTGTATTTCTACGTTGTTCACATTTTTATAACAAGCACTGATGATTTTAATTTAAGGTCTTGCTAACATGCTGAAAAGGCTCACATGCACCCATGTGTGTTCCTGTGCGTGCTTCTCAGTGTTGGCCGACAATGCCGCGCACGTAGGTCCTCGCTGCTCGGCGGCACCTCATGCTCCTTGGAAACCAGCAGATGTTTCTCTCAATTACTGATTTTCAAGAGCCTGGCATTTCCTGACATGAGCCGGGACTTCGGCCCCCGGGAGGGGAAGTGAACCGGGGCTCTGTTTCAAGCCTCTTGGACAAAAAGCACGACTCTGATTCAGGCGGCACAATGCGGCCGGTATTTAGCTGCTTCTCAATAGCTCTGCATTCAATCTGCCGGGGCCTCATTGACGCCTGCGCGTGCAGCAGAGCCGAGGGTCAGCCTGCGACGGGTACCGTCTGGCGGGGTCTTAGCGCTGACCCCAGGGTTGGCCCTGCTTTCGGGAGCGAGAGGGGCCCAGCTAGCCTCGGTCTCGTCTGTGCAGACGCAAGGCGGGAGGTGGACTGATGGCCAGGTCAGACACGGCAAGGCTGGTGGCAGTGGAGAGGGTCTGGCCAGGCCTCTCCAGCAGGCTGCCGGGAGTTATACCCAAGTCAGCGCATGCTGGGAACAGGGTAGTACAGTGTTCAGAGGGGTCCCTGGAGGCGGCACCCCAAACCCAAACCCCAGCTCTTCCAGTGCCAAACTCATGGCATTGGGGACATATATTCCTCTCCATGCCTCAGTTTTCCCACTGGGGAAGCAGAACTCCATGAGCCCCACCCATGCAGGTGTTGTGTAGGCAAAGTGCATGCCATGGGGCCCCTTGCCAGACCCAGCACCCCACACTCCCCACCAGCATTCACTGCTGGCTGCTTCCTCGTTGCCTGTGTGCCCCTCACATCCTGGCACCCAGGGTCTGCGGCTGCCCTTCTGTGGCCCCTGCACACATACTGGACACGAGATGTGTCCAGCTGCCCAGCCCTGGCATACATGTCCCTCTTCAGCTTTCTCTGGCAGTTTTAAACTCTCCCATGTGATGGTTTACTTTGTAAATACCACCCAGGACATCTGCTATGACTTCAAGAAAAACTCTAAGTCACAACTTATTTAGCCTTCTTGGCCTCTGTCTGGTGGCCTCTGTCAGTCGTCCCACTCCATCACAACACAGCCTTATCCCGCAGTCTCCTCCAAGCTGGCACAAGTCTGGAAAGCAGGAGCCCTTCTACCCATGCTCTAACTTGCAGACTCCTATTTATCCCTCAAAGCCCAGCACTGGCTGCCCAAGAGCAACTCCTATCTCTTACTATTGCTGTGGTGACAACCCAGGCCGCCACCATCAGGGTTTCCCAGTGACAAGGAACACAGCACCCCCCTCAACAACCTCTCCCCAAAGCCCATCCCACAGTGGTGCTCAGGCGGCCAGGAGACCAGCAGTCAGTCCACACAGTAAGCTGCTGCTCCCTGTGGGGTGACTAGAGGGAGGGCTGTAGCACGCGGAACCTGCTGCCCACCTCAGACCCCACAACCAGAGGGTGCCTCCCTCATCTGGCCAACACGGGAATTTGGTGGGAAAAGGGACCGCATCCATTGGCAGCAGATGGAAAGGAGGCCTGTGTTACACAACTGTGTCTCCCCAGCGTGTGTCTACTGAAGCCCTAAGCCCCAGTGTGGCAATATTTGAAGATGGAGCCTCTAAGAAAACAATAAGCGTTAAACGAGCCCTGAGGCTGGGCCCCAACTTGTCAAGATTTGTGCCTTTAAAGGAAGAGACTCCAGGGAGCATATTCTCTTCCCCTCTGTACTCCGCCTGCACGTGGCAAGGAACGGCCGCATGGGCTGGATCCCAAGGAAGCAGACCCCTGCCGGAAACCAAACTGCCAGCACTTTTTTTCCTGGGGTGCTAAGCGAGTGCTCTACCACTGAGCTAAATCCCCAACCTCCAAATTGCCAGCACTTTGGCCCTGGACTTCCCACCTAACAGAACCTTGAGAAAAAAAAAGTCTATGATTTAAGCCACGCAGTCCATGGCATTTTATTGTAGCAGCCCAAGCAGATTAATACTGCTCTTAGGGACAGAAGGGACTGAATGGAGGAAAATCAGTGGCCAGTCACAGGAGCCCTGAGCTGGGAGAGATGGCCCAGGTGCACCCTTTGGGGACAGAGGACACCAGCAACCTGCCTTCGATCTCCATGAAGAGACACCCAGGAGGAGCCTGGTTTTATTTTCCATGAAAGACATTTTCTTCTGTTGTTCAAATCTATGCTCAGGAACCCTACAATGCTATTGATTCATTCAAGCAGCAACTATTTATTGCGTAACTACTGTGTACCCTACACCAAGCTAGGAGGATTCAGGTTCCCAGGGCCAGACCGCAGGAGCTGGATTTCCAGAGTAGCCAAGGAGGGCACTTCAAATCCCACTATCGTCTGCCCTCTTGGAGCAGAGGGATTCGAACCCGGGCACCCAGAGACCAGCCAGGCATCCAGGCAGTCAGAACACATGATCAATGGCCTGGACCTTCTAAAGCCACCGCAGCAGTGGAGAATGTGCAGGGGCACATGGCCTACTCCTTGTGTCTCGTGCTCTCTGGGAGGGCTTTCTGTGGGTTCGTGTAACTTGCCCTGCAGCTCTCCACAAAGGGGCCTTGTCCTATTATCATCTCGTTTGAGGAAAAAGGAGTCTGAGACTCAGAGGTCAAACGGGTTTTGGTGGCAGGATCAGACTTTCCCTGCACCAGGGACACAGCGGCCGGGTGTCAGGATCTCTCTTCTCATGTGCTCTCATCACGAGTGGACAAGAAACTCCATGCAGAGCGACAGCCACAAGGATGGCCTCCCAGAAGCTCCAGCTCAAAACCCACAACAGCCCCGACCACCCCTTGCTTCCACCTCCTCCGATCTCCACGCGCAGCAGAGCAGGCAAAAACTGGAGACTACGGGGAGCCACCTGGCAGAAGGGCCTTGTCCATGGCGACCTGAGCATCGCCATGCAGACCTGCTGGCCCCGGGCTGGCACACCCCCAGGATCCCGAGGAGGAGCCCTGGCCACAGACACGCATTCCTTGATGCCAACCTGTTGTGCGGTCCTGTAGGAAGGTCCCAGGAATTAATGCTGCCTCACTGATGGCTGCCCACCAAAGTGACAGCAGGCCAGGGAGGTGCACAGGTGGGCAGGTGGCCTCCCTGAGGGGGCTCATGGGAAGCCAGACCCAGAGCGCAGGTCTGAGGGCACCCCTGTGTCCCTTCCTCTGGGGTTTGTCTGTCTGCCCCCACAGGGACCATCTGGGTTCTAAACCTGCCAGGCTCTTCCCTGCATCTTTGTCTACATGAATCTCTTCCTATTCCTTTTCCAGGTGACAAGTGACAAGCAAAACAGACCCCAAAAGGCAAGCCGAGGCTTTCCAGATACCAGCACCTACCGTTACCACCATGGCAGGCTCTTCCAGCCCTTGGGCCCATTCAGAAGCAGAAAGTCCCAACCATGGAAAGCCCTGCTGCACTCAAATTCAAATACTAGTATCCCCCCACCCACCCCCAACCTCATTATCACATTTCCCATCCCCATCCCTGGCTCACCACACTCCAGGCTGCTGACTCCCCTGTTCCTACCCCAGGACCTTTGCACACGTGGCAGTCTGCCAGGAACACTCCCCCTTTCTCGTAAGGGTTGGTCCTGGCCACAGGAGGCAGTGCAGCATTCGGAGGCACCCAGATTACTCCCTCTCACTCCTGATGTGCACCTTCTCGCTTCCTGATCGGGATGCTGCCCAACCTCACTGTTTGAAGACTTTATAGTACTCAGAAAGCACCTGGCAAGCAGGGGGCATGGAGTGTTAGCTACCATGAGAAACCATCTTCTTTATCAACTTGGTTGTTCCAAGGCCGATTTCACGTTGCCGGCAGGGAAGCCCCGTGAGGGCCGTTATTTATCTTATTCTCACTGTATCTGTGGTGGTTAGCACAACGCTGGCTCGTCAGTTGCCCTCACTTAATATTTGAAGGAGGAAGGAATCCACGTCCAACGTCCACTCACCAGGACACACATCGTTCTCTGGCCAGGAGGGCAACGTGTTCAGGGAAAGATCTTTCAATAATGAAACAAGCGGCCACCACAGGACCAGTGACGGCCTCCTAGGCATGGAACCTACAGAAAGGGCGACATGTCCACACCCTCACCTGTGCAGGAACATTCGCAGCACCTTTACCTGGACGGGCCAAAACCCATCACAGCCTGGCTGTCCTTCCACAGGCGAACAGTTACGCCAAGAGTGGCACACTCACACCTTGGAATACTACTCAGCAATTAACAGGAAGAGGCTGCTGATACTTGCGGCAACCTGGATATATCCTTGGGGAATTATGCTGAGTAAAAAAAGCAATCTCAGAAGTACGCATGATTCCATTTACATAATGTTCTTGAAATGACAAAATGACAGAGATGGAGAACAGATTGGTGGGTATCAGGAGTGAAGAAGGTGGCTGTGGCCATAAAAGGGTAGAGGGAGGAGTCGCTGGGATGGGACTGTTGTGTGTCTTGATTGTGGCGGTTACACAGACCTACATTTGTGATAAAACTACACAGAGCTAAATGCACACATGCGTGCAAGTGCACACACACACAAAGTGAGTGCATGTAAAAGTGGGAAATCTGAATAAGATGATGGATCATACCAAATGCCAACTGCCTGCTATGATGCTACCACCAAGGGAGGCTGGGTGGATGGTGTGGACACTACATCTCTCTGTATTACTTCTTAAAACTGCATGCTGATCAACAATCATCTCCAAATAAAAACTTTTCGAAATGAATGGTCTGGGAGGGCCCCATTCCCCAGTGTCACTAGGATCACCCTGGCAGAGGGCAGCACCAGCAGCCTTAAGTGGTCTCTGGGGCACGGCCTTGCCTGGCACAGGATGATGGTTTCCTGCGGGGGAGGATAAGAGCCCAGCCAAAGCCGCTCCCCTCTCTCCTAGCCTCCTCATCTCCCGCCCGCAGCATCTGCCATCTGGCTGCTGCAGCCAAATGAAACCATCTCCAGGCTGTCATCTCTCGACTTGCAAGTCTAGCTCCCAGGTTTGAAGATTAAATTCTAAACACGTCATTTAAAATTTAGAAAATGAAGAAAGATTTTAAGTAACCTGGAGGCACTGGTTCCTAGTCTTCCTCAAGGCATCGTGCAAGGAACTTGCAATCTCTTTGCTAGGGGCAGAGAAGAGCCTGGGGAGGGAGCGCAGCCAGGTTTCCCCAAAGCATCACTGTACCTGCAGTGTATCAAGTACCCAGAGTGCAGTGCATCGGAGTATCCACGTATGGCTGAGGTAAAACATCACTAGGAACTACCAGGTTGTCCGTAGTAGAAATATCTAGTATTGTGTCAAAGTACCTATTTTGTCAGTGTCTCTAAAAGTCACTAAAATCTGTTACAATCAAATACCTGTGATACAATGTATCAAAGTATCAGTGTATCACCAATGTAACACATCATTATAAGCTCTGGATGTATGCCCAGAAACATCCCTGACAATGTATCAAAGTAAGGCAACCACAAACTCCACTCCCAGCAGCCACTTCAAGTAGAGAAAAGTCAGGACTGCAGGGACCTCTGAGCATCATGGTCATCTCTGGAGAGGAGGGTCCTCAGGAAGTCACAGAGGACTCTGCAACCAGCACTGGGGAGGGGGACTTCCTTAGACAGGGTGGTCAGGCATAGCCTCACTGAGGAGGTAGCCCTTAAGCTGAGACCTCAAAGATGAAAAGAGCTGCAGAAGAACTGTCCTGGACAAACAAAGGAACTGCAAGTGCAAGCGTCCTGAGGCAGAAATATTTGTTTCATTGAAGGAAAAGCCAGTAGATGCTTCTAAGGCATAAAAGGAGAATGTTGCTTAGCGGCCTGGCAAACTTTCACTAAGACATCCAGGGGCTGGGGGTAGCCAAGTGTGTGTATTTGCACCAAATGCAGGACATGCAACAGGAGTTTGAAAATGATCGATGTAATTATGCAGTGTGATTTTCCAATCAAGACTACACACCAGCATTGCTGGGGCGATCCACAACCAGCAGACGAACCCACACCTCCCCATGGCTGGTCCAGGGATCAGCTGCTCAGACTGAGGCAGGGCTCTTCCTGGGCATGACTGTGTCTCCCAGGAACAACTGGCCATACCTGGGAATACCAGAGAGAGTGTGCAACTGGTGTGTGATGGGCTGAAGGGACAGGGCCGAGCATCCTGCAATGCCAGGGAACTCAGCCCCAGCAAAGATTTCTCCATCTTGTGCCAACACTGAGAAACTGTGCATTAATAAGACACCAGCTTATCTCAAACACAGGGCCCAGAACACAGTGTCTGCTCAATAAACGGCCAGGCAACAAGTGATTCCTACCTAGGCCTCAACACAAGCAGAGCAGCAAGGACTAACAACTGGTTTAGAGAAAAACAACCTCCACCTCATCCAAACCTCTGAGGCCTACGCTCCTTTCACACCTGAGCTGTGACTTCTTGAAGGCTGGTGCTGCAGCTGACAGAGGCAGTAAACATGCCAAGCACACAGTAGGTGCTGCTTAAGTGCTTGTGAGACGAACTGAGGAGTGATGGGGAGCAAGGGAGAATAGACTCTCTGGGCCCTGCCTCACAGGCCCTTCTCCAGAGGATAACGGAGACCTGCCGGCTGTGTCTAGGCCCAGCAGCGAAGCAAGCTGTGACTGATTAGTGATGTCTGCCCTGAGTGCAGCAGGACAGATAGATTAGTGAAGTATGCAGCAGTGCAGACACCAAGCAGGCACATATTTGCCCCCAACCTTTCCAGTGCAATCCGTCCAGCTGAACAACTGCAGGTGATGATGAGAAACCCCAACTCCATCAATATAACTCAGGTCCACCATGCCCCTCAAACTGGCCACCCGCCTGAGAGTCCAATGGCACCTGCCTCTGGTGTGGGGCTCCCCCTCCAGGCCCCACTGCTCCAAGCTGCAGGGGACCAAGGGCACAGCCCCCCAGGGTGTCTCTGAGTCCCGGGATGAGTGTGAGGAATGGGGTTAGGGTGCCAGCATCATTTTGCCCGAGTTGGGCCCAGCAAGGAGGAGGGCTGGGTCCCTCCCACACTTTCCACTTAATTCTCTGTGCTCTGAGGTGTGAGAAACAGAGATTCCCAGACCCCCTACACCCAGTTCCCACCACGGTGGCCTCTTGCAAAACTATCATGTGTGGCTTTCCCAGATGAATCAGAAACTTCTGTACTTTCTAGTCATATTTCATTTTACAGAGGACAGTACTGACACCTGGTCAGTACCTCCACAAGATGACCGACCCAGTGTGCTGCCAGCTGGACATGGTCAGCAGAGCAGCTCTCCCTCCTCCTTGGCTTCTTCCCACTGAGTCTCCTTGTGGTCCCTCAAGTCTCAGCCCCTCTAAGGCCGTCTCAGACCGTGTCCCCAGCACAGCAAGATGTTTCCCGCGTTTGGCACCTGGCTCTCCAGCTACAGTGAGTGTCCCCCGTGGGGCGTGCAGGTACCCCACCCCATCACCACCAGCCCTCTCGGCTCCTGGGCAACACACAGTAGGAGCTCAACCATATAACAAATGCACAGGCAAGGGCTGGCTCCCCCAAACACCGGGCCACCCTCTCCCGGTATGAACAGGCACACAGAGACACACGTGGCTACACTTAATCGGAGCACAGCGTAGGCTCCAGCTGGGAAGGAAGCATGGAGCGGAATCTGAATGGCGCTGGGGGCAGGAGTCCAGCTCCACCCACAGTCCGGGGCGTGACACCGGGCAAGCTGTTCTCCCACCTGACCCGGGTCTTTGCATATACGATACAGGGCGCGACAGCCACGTCCCCTTGCAAGGCTCAGCACAAGTGCCTGCCAGCTGGGGGCTCAAGTCCTGTGTACTTCTGGGGTGTCAGGGTGTGGGGTGCTGGTCCAGGAGTCCCCCCAGCTTCAGCCCCCTGAAGGAGCGAGGTGAAAACACCACAGACGGAAGGCCAGCTCACTGTGATAACCCCTACTTCTCCATCGTCTGGGTTTTCAACAGTCCCAGCACCCACTCCCCATGCAGACAGCCTGTGTCCCCATCGCCAGCAGAAGCCAGCTCCTCCTGGAGGAAGGAAAGTTCAATCGGCAAGCTATAAATACTTCTGCTAAATGCTGCTGGGGAGTCGGGCTTTCTGCTTGAGCAGGCCCCACTGAAAAGGAAGGCGGCTCGCCAGATTTGTTTCGAATTATGAAAATAGATGTTGTCTCCCCGCCACATCTGTTTTGCCTGACAAATGAGCAGCAATTTGCCTCCTAAATAAGGCGGCACACCAAGACCGTCTCGAAACTCTGGCTTCTCCAACTCTACAGAAAAGGGAGGGGGGGAAGTCCAGGCCTCTCAGCTTTGAGCTTTCAAAACCAGACTTTCTCCGGTCTCATCCCTTAAGCTGTCCGCTCTCGGGATGCTCGTACCATGCAAGTCCTCAAGCTTAGATCTCCCCTAGCAAGGCAAAGCTGCTCACATTGCAGGAAATGAGGGATCCCCCGCGGCTATTTAAAAAGAACAGGAGAAGATCGCAGGATTGTTATTTTAAAAAGGAGCCCTCCGCCCAACTCAAGCCGAGGGCATGTTTCTGATATGCTGAGAAGTGGCAGATTTGGGAGGGAAATGTCAATACTGGTGCCATGCTGGCTTGGCGACTGGGTCAGTATCATCGTGTCCCTTTAATTACTGCAGGACAGACCCAGTTACAGCACAGACTTGTCTGCCAGGCAGAGGACCCAGCATTTAACCACCCATCCTTCTTAAGTAACACCCCTGCTTGGGACGGAAGGGCAACCAGCAGGAAGTGTGCTGCTAGACAGACCTGGGGAGGCATTTTGGGTCTGTGTTTCATTTTTAAACGTCTCTTTCCCCCAAATACTTCATGTTGGATTTTTCTCCTTACTGGGGAGCAGGGAGCAAAGCCTCCTTGATTGTGTGACTTAAAACATCACAATTCCAGGTGTCCGAGTTCTCCCTTCCCCGGCATTAATGGGCTCCCAGGCTTAGGGAGCAAAGGCAGAGAGGGTCAGCTGCAGGGGCAGGCTGCCCAGCTGCCCACACGTGGCCCCTAACCACCCTGGCATGGTGGCATGGTGGGCGTGGCAAGTTAGCAGTTGGCACCTGCCTGAGGTCCTCTGCTTTGGGGGTAGAAATAAATGACTAGGCCAAGAATTCCAGAGTGCAGGGTGACCATCTCCACTTCCTACATGTGAAGTGTCCACCCGCCCCCCCAGAAAGCAGACTGAGAAGCTGGATTTGCTTCATCTGGCAGAAATGAGATGCGGTTCAGGCATCCCAGGAGACATCTGGTCGGCCACACTCCCCCCAGACCCCCCCCCGACCTCTGGCGCCCCCCACTATGTAAAAACCACAGGGCAGATTGATGACTGCAGGCTGTCGTGGGTGGAAATTTATGGCTGTGCAGCCCGGTCGACAGCAGTGACAATAGTTTTCAGGGAGGGGAGTCAGGGGTCTGGCTAGGAGGTGGGCAGGGCACAGCTGTCTGTCTGTCCTTCAGCCCTGTCTCCAAAGGAGGTTCCGAACCCTTAACAGACAGCCGGACTGCACTCCACTCCAGTCCCCAAGTTCATGGGCTTGTGCTGTGTGACAGGGCCGGGGTGGCTGGGAGCCGCCACCACCCACCGCAGAGTCCGTCTGGGGGGACGCCCAGGCAGGCCCGCCTCTCTGGCTGCCTGCCGGTGCGGCTGGACAATGCCGATCTGACACCTGCATCCAGTTCCTGTGGGGATGGGTGACAGTGGGGGGAGACTCTCCACCCCTACAGCTTGCTCCCTTTTCACTCTGGCAACAAGACCTAGTCACTATGGCAATGGGACTAATTAATGCATCTATTTGGCAGAACTACAACCTTGCACCCATTCAAGTAGCCCTGATATTTTCATCCTTCAAAAGCCAACCTCTGGTGTTTTATTTTAGTAGTCTGTGGATACAAAGAAAGGCAGAAAGAAAAGTGTTAAGAAATAGGAGGAGTTACGGGAAAGGCTGAGGGGTCCCTGCCCACCCCTCAACCTGAAAATCTGAAATCCCCCTTCTCTCTGATGGTGGTATAAAATTAGCACTGCCAAGTAAATGTGTTATAAACACAAAGACCCTGCCAGGAGGCAAAGTGCCTTCATTTCAGGGAGGGAGCCTCGCTGGAGAGCAGTTTGGGGAAGGGGGAGGCAGTCGGGGCAGAGGGAGCAGCGGCTGTAACCTTCCCACTTAGTGGAACCAGAGGGAAAAGCCATTTCCCCTAGAACATACATCTGCAGGACGTCTAGACAGTCATAAAGAGGACAATTAAAACAAGGAAAAAAGCTGCAAGCCGCAGCCACTCTCCTCGCCAGGGTACTGGCTGCGACCTCGCACTAACTGCCCAAACAGGCAAAAAATTATAAAAACAAGAAAAGCCAGTGTGGGCTCGGAGGAGGCCGGGGGTGACTGGGCGGACAACAGTTTATGAGCGAGTGTTTTGAAATCCCACTTGAAATAAGCCGGTAAATGAATCCAACCTTGTCAGGTCTCTCTCCCCTCACACAGACCAAATATTCTGCCGGCGTGCTGTCTAGACACATAACAAAGGACTTTTTACAGCATGCGGAGACGCGCTGACAAAGTAGCCATTTAAAGACGCAGTATTGCTTTCTCCGTCTAAAACGATTTGTCAGATGGACCTAAATGAAAATGCTAAGTTATCGGTCTGGTTTGGGGTCTGCTGGTGAACAGGGGAGGGGAGGAGGCCAGAGGCTGCAGAGCAGCAGCAAACATTATCTGTGACTGGGCTGCCCTCGAAGCTGGGCTGGACACAGCTGACGGGCAAACGACTCTCGTGCTTGTTTGGGGCTGACTTGCTAAAATATTTCTAACACTCAATAGTGGTGATTTTGTTGTGACACTGTTCACTTAAAGGTGGGTGTGAGGCAAAATGGGTTAAATTAAAATGCTCTGGGGGGTGCGTTTGAGGGCTGTCTCCACCTGCCTCCAGGGGACACTGCCAAGAATAGACGGGCAGAGAGAAGTCTGCTGTCACCTCTGACATCTGCCTTTCTCGGGTGGGGCCCTAGCTCGCCACCGTAAAAAGGGTCATCCTGAGAGTATCGGAGGTGGGCTGGCGGCGGGGGGGACCCCAAATACCTTCTACTGCCCCAGGCTGGAAGGAGGAACAGCATGCAGAACCTCCTGGGGCGCCGACACCAGCCGTGCTGGCCTCTCCCCCAGCTTACACCTGGGGTGGCCGCACAGGGCGGATCCCCTGCACAGGGTCTCCGGTTCCTTCCCCTTGGGATTGCCAGCCTCTAGAGCCTGGTGCCGTGAGGTGCCCAAGGAGGGCCTCATTCACCAACTTCTGCCACCTTCTCTGCCAGCAGCACCCGCTTCAAACGCCGCCCGGGCAGAGGCAACTGCTGCTCTGAGATTCATCTGCCTTTCTTCCCTTCCTCCCTCTCAAGTGCTGCCAAGTCCAGACCCTGCAGCCAGCGCTCAAAGCTGAGCTGCACCGCTATCAGGCCATGTGCTCCAAGGTGGCTCAGCTTCCTGAGCCTCAGTTTCCCCAACTGTGAAGTCAGGTCTGAACACTTGCCCTGAAAGGCTGCTGTCAGGATTAAATGTCCTTGCAGTCTGCCCCCAGCACAGCGACCTGCTGCCTTCTCCTTACGGTGAGGCCCCGGAGAGGTCCGCTCCCTCTTGGACCCTAGTGCCCCTTGCCTGTCAGGTGGTGGCAATAACCCACAAGGAGTGTGCCTCACACACAGTGAGGAGGACCAGAGGAGAGAGAGCATTCGTGGGCTCCGAGGAGCACAAGAAATGGGCATCGAGCTGGGCACGGTGGCGCACCCTTGTAATCCCAGCACTCCAAAAAGCTGAGGCAGGAGAATTGCAAGTTGAGCTCAGCCTGGGCAACTTAGCAATTTAGTAAGAGCGTGTTTTAAAAAAAAAAATAAAGAAAGGGCTGGGGCTGCAGCTCAGTGTAAAGGGCCTTGGTGCAATCCTGCGAGAGGGATGTAGCTTAGTGGTACAGCACTTGCCTACCATGTAGGAGGCCCTGGGCTCAGTACCCAGTACCAAAAAACAAAACAACAAACAAACAAACAAACCCCCCAGTACTGCAGTACTGCCAAACAAACAAGGAGCCCGGCCTGGGGCTCGGGGAACCCACCGAGGGGCAGTGACTGCACAGATCCCCGGGGGGCAGAGGGAGGGCCAGACAGAGGCCCACACACTCCTCCCTTTCTGTTTTCGCTTTCCGCTGGCTCATCCTTAACA
The DNA here is from genome assembly GCA_004026905.1 of Hystrix cristata. NCBI lineage: Eukaryota > Metazoa > Chordata > Mammalia > Rodentia > Hystricidae > Hystrix > Hystrix cristata. The sequence goes on along the minus strand of PVJO010007125.1, from coordinate 48,874 downwards.
CCTGTTCTGACAAGGCTGCTCCTGCTCCGTGCTCCACCGCCGTGAGCAGCCCCCGGGCCCTGCTGTCTGGGCGAAGCCTCGGTTTCCAGACCGGGCGGTGCAGGCTCTGGACGACATGTGCCCACGAGGAGGACACAGGTCAGGACTCTAACAGCGATCTCTTCTGTCAGGCGGCTCGGCAGAGGATCGCCTTCTTCTCCAGATGGTCTCCCGGCCTGGGCACCGCCAGGCTCTGTGCGACGGACAGTGAGACTGTCGCGTGCTGAACAGACAGACCCCAAGGCCAGAGGGGCTGGGCTTTGCCCCGGGTGACCCAGTAAGTGCATGCTGGTGATTCCCGTTGCACACCTACCGCCGCGCCCTGTCTGGTTACTATCAACGGCCACACCTTTCTCTCTGGGCGAGCCCCGCCCGGCCTTGGAGCCTGCTCTCCTCAGTGCCCCTGGAAGGCTGTGCTCAGCAGTCAAACAAACGTCTCTGGCCAAGTCTTCCCCAAACATAGTCATGGGGAGTCTCTGGCCTAAAGGGCAATGATAAAATATTCAGGCGAAACACAAGAAACCCAGAGAGACAAGACCAGGATACTCGGGGACCAAACCAAGACACCAGCTTCCCAGAACCCTCACAGAAGGCCCTGCTGTTTGCCTTCCCCAATCCTGTCTGCTCCCCCCAGCTCACTGCAGCCCCAGGGGCTTCCCAACGGCTGGCAAGTGGGCCTTGCTACTCTGTCTGGGGGCATTAATCTGACCCTGGGTCTGGAGCCCTCCCCCCGTTGGACTCCGGGCCACCTCAACCCTGCGCCCACTCCCAGATGAGACTCGCCATCTTGCCCTCTCTGTGAGGAGCAAGAGGTCCTGCTCTGTGTGCCAGGTCTCTCTGACTGCTGCCCTCACTATAACTTTGAACCCGGCCCCCCTTCCTGCCCTCTCTGCTTTCAGCTGCAGATAGTGTCCACTAGACTCTGCCACTCCGCCCTGCTCTAAACTCCCGCAGGGCCCCCCAGTACCCCGAACTCATCCAAGGCTCTGCAGGATCACACCTATCTTGGCAACTCTGTCTCTAACTACTGCCCCCTCGCCTGTCAGCTCCAGCCTCCTGGTAGCTCTAACTCTGGCTCTCTCGTAGGCCACAGCTTTGCTCTGGATTCACCACGAAAGCCCCATCCCTGAGAAAAGAACCTTCACTCTGCTTCCCCAAGGTGCCAAGCCTGGTCAGTTCAGCACCCCTGTGCTATCCCAGGTCAGTGGCTTCTCCTGGGCACACAGCAGACAGTCGGGGCAGAGTTGAGTCATGCTGGGCCCCACTCCCACCCTGGGGACCCCACCGCCAAGACCAGGGGCTGCCTTCCACAACCTGGCCTGTGGCCTGGCACTCACCCTTCTAACCCGCAGCCAGGCCACCTTACAAGAGCATCTGAATGCCCCACTGACCTTGAGCCTGTGTCTGTGTGCATGCTGGGAGGTATTCTTCCCCATTCCAACATTTCTCTATTTTCTGGTCCAGGTCAGAGTGACCAATTTCCTATGCAGCCTGTTTCAGTAAATACTCCACAATCAAGTCGGGGAGGGGTCTCTGGCGCCTAGATTGGGGTCAATGTGGGTTCTTCCACCTGGGCACGATGGCCCTTCAGGAATGGATGTTTCAGCAGGGCTGGCATCCTGTCACTGTGGCTCACCCTGTGGCTTTGACCCACTGGCTGCCAGTAGTACCTGCCCCCATTTCCTCAGTTTTGATGACCAAAAATGTCTCCAAACCTTGCCAGTGTCCCCGGAGCAGCTGAGAACCACCGGGCCAGGTTATGAGGAAGCACTCAGGAACACCAACAGGAAGGGTGGTCAGACTCACGGCACCCAGTCCCAGTGCTCTTGTGCCAGGCATGGAGCAGGGGTAGTCGGCCATGGTCCTCACGCCTGTAGCCCCTGAGGAGCTATGTCGACCATCCATGGCCCATTTTACAGATAAGGCTCAGAGAGGCACAGATTTTACTCATCAAGAACCAAGCCAGGAGCCAAAGCACCGAATGGAGCCTTGTGGGTCTCTTCTTGGCCAGCAGCAGTTCCCAGATAGTGGACACTGGGCTTTCTTGACACGGATGGCCAAGCAGACGAGTGGCTTTGGGGCTCTAACTCCTTGGGCCCACCTCCCCGTCTTTTTCTTCTCTCTCTCGCTCTAATGGTTATAGGGGTTGAACTCAGGGAGTGCTGAGTTATATCTCCAGCCCTTTTTATTTTTCATTTTTCTTAAATTTTGAGATAGGTCTTGCCAAATTTCCCAGGCTGGCGTCAAACTTGCAATGCTTCCATTTCGGCCTCCTGAGTAGCTGGCATGACGGGCCTGTGCCACGGTCCCTGGCTGCTCCGTTCCCTTCGAGCACCCAGACAGGGTCACGGCATCCCCTGGCTGGTCAGAGGCCCGGACAGTGGGGCCCGGCCGCCTCTCTCCCCACAGGGGTTTCTCTGGCCCAGACCTGGCCACGCCGCCTCTGGGCCTTCAGTTCCACTGGCAGCCTGCCCCAGACATATTGGCACAAGCTGTGGGGTTTTATTTAGATGGTGTCAGCTACGCAGCTCTGGGCGCACAGGGTCTGAGTTGGTGTAACCTGCATTGGGTTTCAGAACGCACTTCTGTCAGGGAGCAGCCACAACCGTTTTATAAATCGGTGTGTGTTCTGATGGTGGACAGTCGTTCAGTGGCTGGTGGAGGGAGACAGGGCAGCCTCCTTTGAAGCCAGTTTTCCCTCACCTACCACCACCCCCTTCTCTCATCTGGGCCCAAGTCCCACTTTTTCTGGGCCCTGCCCCAACCTCTGACCCTCTGGAACAAAAGAGAGCAAGGGCGTCTAGACCGCCCGTCTGAACGTGAGACAGGGTATCATGTGACCAGGACAGAGCTTGGCTTTCCCCAGAGGAAGGCTGGTTGGGAGCCTGGCATGGGACGCAGGAGGGCAGGGCGCTGCACCCCACCCCTCTCTTCCGGAGCCAGCACGGGCAACTGGACCCCGGTCACTGCTGAGACTGGACGCGCTGTCTCCAGGCGAAACCTTCCCGTCGCTGAACCAAAGTCCCCAGGACACGTCCGGGCTGCACTCGTCACGAGCAGCTTCGGTCGCGACCAGGCAGGGTGACGGGGCGCCCTGGGTCTTCCCTCGTCTGCGTGGCTTGCTCTCTCTGAATGATGTGTCCTCATCAGAAGGCCCCTGACTGCTCTGCCACGCCCCGGAGAGGCCTCAGAGCTGGGCTGGGCTTGAAATACATCACACACCAGCCCGGGGCACTGGGAAGGTGGAGCGAGCACAGGGCTCGGGGATGAAGGTTTTGTGCTGAGGCCAAGCAGTGCACCTCCGGCCCCTGCTCACCCTCTCTGGATCTCAGGGAGCCCACCTGTAAAGAGGCTGGGATCAGATCCAAGCCTTCCAGACTCACTTTACCCACAGAAGCCAGTGTTCTTAAGAAAGGTCCAGCTGGGGAGACCAGAAGGACATAGATGCCGCTCTGCTGAGGTAGAAGTGTGTCCAGGAGGCAGCAAAATCCTACAGGAGCAGAGGTCGGTGGGCACCCACCAGGTGCTGGGCATTCGGCTGAGCTCTGTACACAAGAGACTCATCCCCAGTTCTGCGTGCAGCCAGGCTGTCTGCACCCCTGAAGGATGAGGGCCGTGGCACAGGCAAGCGCTGCAGGCCAGCCAGCTCCAAACGACCCCTCTACCACCTCGCTTCCAACCTGGGGCCTCCACTCTGGACCCTGCACCCCTGCCACAGACAGGTGGCCTGCCAGAGAATCTGCGGGGAGCCACTGGTGAGCCTCCAGCTGCACAGCGTGAGGGAGGAGTCATGCCAGGCCACAGGCGACACCTGGAGGGGACACTCTTCACCCCTCCCCAAATCCGCTGTGATGGGAGGAGGGAGGGCTGGTCGGACCCTCGGGCAGATCCAAGAACATTATCTGCAGCCAGCAGGGCTCTTCAGGATGCAACACAGACACTTTGATTTTTGTCTTTCTCATTTATCAAATTCTTTCAATTTCTGGTTAAATAAAAAGCATGTATCGCTTTTTACAATCAGGACAGCCATGTTATTTTCCTTGTGAAAAGGAAAAGAAACGTGCTAGTTAACTCTTGCAGCCTGGGGGTGGGGCACACGGTCATTTGGAACTCAGTACTGCCTCAGTGTCCACACAGCTTCCTGTACTTTAAAGCATCTCTAGAGTCACCTACATAAACAATACAACACAGATGCCGTATAAATAGCTGTTTGGAGAATCAGGATGAAAAAACAAAAAAGGTCCATACACCATGTCTTTCCAAATTTTTTTTTTAATTTTTTTTTTCCAAATATTTTTGATCTGCAGTTAGCCAAATCCATGGATTTGGGATGTGTGGATGCAGAGGGCTGAATGCATGTGTCAGAAGCTTGGACAGAGGCAGGCGTGGGGCTGCACGGTTGTAATCCTGGCACCAAGGAAGCTGAGTCAAGAGGATGTCCAGGAGTTCAAGACTAGCCTGGGCTACATAATGAGTTCAAGGCAAGGACCTAGATTGCAAGACCTGGTCTCTAAATAAACAGAATCTTACCAATAACAGATCTACACCTCAGCCGGGACGCCGCCCCTGGAATCTGTCCTAGGACAACTCAGCAAAGGAATGAGCATCTGGTTTCGGGTTTTGTAAGTGAAATAGCTGCCGACCCGACCTGCCACTATCTCTGCAGTGAGCCTGGTGTCCTTCTGATCCCTCCACGGCCTCCTTGCTTATTTCCTCTCGGCCACACTGGAGTCTGACATCTTCAGGGCTGCACGCAGGTAGAACATTAGCCCCGACTCACAGAAGTTATTCAGTAAATTATGCGTTAAATCCACAACAGAGTGAAATACTAAGTAAAATTACCTGAGGTGAGGCTCCTAAATGTGTTTAAGGTGACAGAGGACACAACCCAGCCCCGCATCCAGACCTCCCCCACATTAGCCTGGGAAGGGGGTGCTCCCTTCACCCAGCTCCCCCTCAGGGGCACACCCGGAGGTGCGGTCTGCAGCAGGGTGGGGCTGGGCTCCCTGCTGGGGCCCTGCAGGAGCACGTGGAGCCCTGGGACTACAGGCTCTGGACCTGCCCTGGGGAAGGGCTTCCCTGGGGCAGCACGAGTGGGACGGCCCAGGTGACTCCCACCCCTCTTTGCCGACACAGCTTCTGCTCCCCAAAACTCCTCCCTGGGTCCCCCGGAGGTGGGATGCACGCTTTCCCTCCAGGGTGAGAGTGAAAGCAGGTGAGGGAGGAATGAAACAGATTCGAGTGGACTTGGGACCGGCAAGGGCCTCTCAGAGAAGAGAAATCCACTCTAGGTCCCACCATCTCCACCAGCTCCACTTCGCGATTTTGTCCACTGTGTACACACAATGCAAGGACCTCAACCCACCCTGCAGACGTCACAGCCACGTTCTAATGCCACCTCACCCCGTGGTCCCCGAGGAGAATGGAGTCCTGGGGCTGGCAGAGTGGGTGCCTGCAATCTCGCCTCCGAGTCCACCTCTCCCTGGGCAGAACGCCAACTCGTACTCTGGGGCTTGCTGCAGCATCTCCTTCCTCGGAAGTCTCCCGCCTTCTTCTACTAGGGCCAGGGCTTCACAATCTCTCCTCTCCCTGTCTGCGGGCAGGTCAGGGCCCCAGATAACCATTTCTCTTGCCATGCGGACCACGTTCTCCTAACAGAACACACACATTTCTCCTGCTACGAAGGTGCTTAGCACTGAGCTAAGCACTTTCCCCACGTCACTGCATTTAATTCCCATGAAGACACTGACATGGTAGGTGATTATTATAATTCCCACTTTACAGATAAGAAAACAGAAGCTCAAAGGGGGGAAACACAAAGGTCCATTCTCTCCTGAGTGGTGGAGAAGATGGACCCAGGCCGCAGGCTGCAGCCCACAGCCTCCTTCCTCCCAGATCTGACTCTGGGCTCCCACTCACCCCCAAGGGACTGGACCCGGCCTCACTGGAGGTACACCCTGTGATGGAGTCAAGGGGGACGGGAGGTGAGCAACAAGGCTGCAGAGGCTGTTGCTAGGAAGCCTCAGGAAGTCAGAAGAAAAGGGTGTGGGCCCCAAGCTCATGTCACTGGCCTGCCTGCTCCTGAGGTCCCCTCCCTGCCCAGGCTGCTGCTCCTTCCAAGAAGCTGGGCCTGCATCCAGCTTGCAGCCACCGGGAACAGACACGGCCACTCTGGGCCCAGCAAAAACTTCAGGGGCCGAGGTGCCCTATGGGGAAGAGGCAGCGCCGTCAGCCCATGCTGGCTAGGCAGCCCCCAACGGGAGCCAGAGGCAGCCTGGAGCCTGGGGATCCTCCATCGGCCCCTGGCCCACAGTCCCGGGGAGTAGAGAGAAGGCACAACCCCAGGCCCAGGGCTGGCAGGCCTCAGTCTACCCTGGTGCCATCTCCCCCCTGCTGTGGGTCCCTGTGCGAGACTCAAGGGATCTGGCAGCAGCCATGCTGTCCCTGGGCAGATCACACAGCCAACACTTGGAGCCAGACTGCCAGCCACCTACCACCATGCGATCTAAAGCCCGTGCCGTCCAGGCCTCAGTGTTCGCATCTGCTTAGAGGGGTTGGCGGCAGCCAGCAGGAGGACGCGTACCGTGGGCAGAGCTCAGTGGCTGCACCTCAGGCCCTGATGGGGCTGCCACAGCACCACGGCTGCTGGAACTGTTCTCATGGCTTTCACGCCTCATCAGCAGAGCTGTTTATCTCAGTGCCTGCCACAGGTCAAGGTCTCCTGGGAAGTAGGCAAACCAAAATCGAACCTGAGTTAAGCTGCTAGAATCAGAGCACAAGGAAACATCGCCAATCGCAGGCGGGTCCTGAAGCAGTGACCACCAGGCACACGTCCGGCGTATGCGCAGGCTGGGGGTCCGCAGGGGGCTCCTGTCCAGCGCCAGGAGCTGTCTGTCTGCAGCCCGCCCACCCCACGCCTCCCAGGCCTTGAGCTTTCGAATTCCAGCCACCCTGCAATGCCCCTGTGGGCTGCAATAAAAATTCCCAGACAGGTAGTCAGGTAGCAGGCTCGCTGGGGGATGAGCCGGAGCGGGAGGGAGCTCCAGTGCCCTCCCTGGCCCCGTCAGGCAGACCGGGGCCGGCAGCGTTCTTCTCTGCCCTTTTCCCCAGTGCACACAGGTCAGAATCCAGCCCCAGGATGGAGGCCAGGCTGAGGGAGGCCTGACAAACCCCAGGCCAGGCCGGCAGGGAAGCCCTGGCACCTCCTGCCAGGACTCTGCCTGTGGGAAGGCGCGATGGCAGGAGAACAGATGCAGAGGACACGGAGCCCTGCAAGGCCCAGGGCCAGACCCACGGGCCCTCTGCTTCACTGGCTTCCTACTATGCCTCCCCTTCCCCAGAGCTGAAAAGAAACTGCAGAAGTCGCAGCTCTAGTTTGTGAAATACCACCATGCTCAATTCCCGGGCAATCTAATGACAGAGTTTATTTTCCCCTGTTACAGAAAAGAACACACACAGATCAGGATGCCACACAGCCATGTCCTGGGCGGTTACGGACAGGCTACACACAGCCAGCTCCTCTGCAGACCTGGAGGGTGCTGTGAGAGCCCACAGCGCAGTGGTGTGGCTCCCAGGACCACTCGGCACCGAGCTGGCTGCTCCACCACAGACGTCACCCTGGGACAAAAGTGGCTGCCCGGCACCTGTCACCATCCACATCTCCCCGGGGCCTCCCTGGCCACAGCAGGAGCCCTGGCTTGGGCAACAGAATCCACCTTCCCCTCATTCCCGCAGGACATGACCCTGTGACCTTGGTTTCATTAGAATCGCATTGACCCTGACCTTCAAATGGCTGGGTGACCTCAGAAGACCGAAGAGCAGAGAGCGTCCGTTCTGGAGGAGAAGGCCTGGATCCGTAATCAGTCCTTAAAAGACCCAAGAGGGTCCTGGGACACAGCTCTCAAATGTCACTCTCAGGCTTCCTGATCTTTGCCATCTCCAAATACCCCACTACAGAAATTTAAAGGCTTCAATATTCTTCTTTCCAACTGAAATATTCACTTTTACTATGTATTTAGCCTAGTCTTAAACAATACTCATGAAATCCATAATACACTTACTGTGTTTTTTCCTAACGTGTATTTAACATACATCAACATAAGTACGTAAGAATTACATTTTAAGTGTCCACGCAGGTGCCATCTAAACTTTTCTTAGAGCTTTCTTGCTCTGGGTTTGCAGACCTCTTGGAACTCATGTGGAAGAGGGTTAGCCAGGTTCCAGATCCAGCTCAGCCAGTTCCCAAGCATGTGCCCTCTTTGTTCTCTGAGCCTCAGTACCCCCACCTATAAAATGGGTTTGTTGGCTCCTGTAACACCATGCCCACACTCAGTAAATCGGAGTAGTGACCTACGTCTTGTCCTCACACAGCTCGTGAAAGTCAGGACTACTAACCAGTGTGTCCATTTCACAGATGAACAGGAGCTAGGAAGCCATGAAGCTGAAGCCATGATTCTGGGACCACTGTGCTGCTACCTTTTCTTCCTCAGAGAATGCTAGAGTGGAGAAAAAGGGACCACAGCCTGTCAGTCCCACACAGCGCCCCGGGGCCAAACAAGCACCCCCCTGGATGGGCACGCCCCACCTCCCGCATGTGTGGCTCTCATGCCGGGTCTGAGCTGTCTGGGAGCGCAGCCGCCCTGGAGCTCAGGGCCTCTTGAGTAATCACCTCCCCAAGACATGATTCATCCCCGTCTGGGGTCACCCACATCCTCATTCCCTGCACAGGAATGCAGGCAGGTGAGGCGGGCAGGCGGGCAGCAGCAGCTGCCAGAGATGCAGACCCAGAGGTGCTGGACCTGTTGTGACCGCAAGGCTCTGCCACTGCCCAGTCCCCTCGGCTGGGGCTGGGACAGACGCCCAGGTCTCTGGCACCTGTCTACAGGGATCAGATTCAGGTTACAGAATGTTTTCCCACGGAGGCCCCTGGAATCTCGCTGTGAGAGTCGGTCATTCCTCCAGGCCTGCCTGGCCCTCTCACGGCCCTTCTGCCCTGTTGAAAAGGGCCACCCCACAGTTTGCTGACAGCACAGAACAATATTCCAAAAAACAGGAGCCACTCCTGCTAAAGGCAGCAGCTGGATGGGTCTCAAAGTCAGGAAGCCGAGGAAAAGAAGACAAAAACAGCAAGCATGCAGCCTGATCCCACTCAGGCAAGGTCTCGGTAGGAAACTGTCCCCTGTGACCTGAGGGCAGGCAACGAGCCCGAGGCAGAGACCTGGGAAGACAGAAGCTCACATCTGAGTCCAGGCAGTGGCTTCCTGCATCCGCCAAAACACATCACGCCGTGCACCTAAGATGGGTGCACTTTACTGTCCACGAATTGCACCTCAATAAAGAGCAGGGGAGCCCCAGTTCTTAAGGGTCAGCTAGCACCATGTGACCTTGGAGCATTTTCCTTGCTCCTACAGGATCTCTGGGGTTCGGCTATGTCCATCCTGCAGAGAAAACTGAGAAGAGGGGAGAGGTGAGACGGTAAGGAGAGCGATAGGAGCATGGGTGCATCCCGGCCTCCGGGGCCAAGAAAACCCTGTTCTGGAGCAGAATCCACTTCGGCCATGAGCTCGCCAGTCCCCTCCCTGCCTCTGCGATTCTCCTTCCACCTCCTGCCCAGTACCCTGTCGGCCACAGTGACCCATTCTCCCTGCGGCTGCAAACTGATACAGGACAATTCTTGCTCTCTCCTGCTCTCACCGCTACTCTCTCACAGCTACCTGGTGCCCATCCCAAGAAGGGAGTGTGGAGGAGGGGAGGCTCCATCAGCAAGACAAAGGCCCAGGTGGGAAAGTCCGGAGGGCAAAGGAGCAGGGCGGCCCAAACCCAGCCACGGCCTTCAAACCCATTGACAGGTGGTCCGAGGAACAGGAGACGTGGGGCATCCCTGCCCCAACAAGCAGCCAAGCAGCACACAGCCTTCGGAGTCCTGCAGGCCGGCGCAAGCCGCTCCCCAGTGACTGAGCTCCGCCTCTTCGTGTGCAGTGGAGTTGCCAGGAGGATGAATGAGGCAGGGTGTGCAAAGCACTCAGAGAAAACTTGCTACTCTCTAGAGGAACAGCTAGGCTTGAAAAGCCCCATCCCTGTGGTCAACACTAAGAAAAACCAAGCAGAGAGACTTCAAATCCTGCCTTTCTACCAGATTCTCCCGACTCTTATTCTTGTTCCAGAAACCCGCCCCGCTCATCTTTGACTTTGTTCTGGGGAAGAGTCCAGATCCCCTTCTCACTAGAGTGTAAAGGAATGCCGCACAGTGCTTAGGGCTTCTACGGAAACAGGCTGGCAACATGAAATGGCGGCTGCTATGCACATGCGGGTTTGGGACCCTGCTTTTAAAAAAAGGCCAGCAAGGTAGTATTTTCAGGGAACTGAGGGATCACGTAGTGTGGTCTTACTCCAGATCTAACCATGATATCGGTGAGATCCTTGCTTGCTCTTAGAATCGCATCTGCACACTCTGAACAGGCCTCCCATACACACTGAGGGGACCCAGATCTGAGAGCCAAAAGTAGGGGCTGGTCATCTGTAGGTGGGGAACTCTGTACAACTCACTCAAGGGACTGCCCAGGACTTGTTAAACAGCCCAGGGGCCTCCAAGGTGACAATGAGGAACAGACGGCGAAGTGGTCCCATTGGTGGCTCAGGAGCGATCCCTTCCCCAGCAGCATTTCTGCAGCCCCTCTGTTCTCTCTGCCATTTCTCTCCACAGACAACTTCCAGTTTTCCCTGTAAGGATCACCTATATCCTGGGTGGCCAACAGAGTTCACCTCTCCAGCCCACTCTGAACACACCCAGAGCACCATCTAGGTGAGGATGTGGGCCCAGCAAGGTCAGATGCTGCCATCGATTAGCAATGTCTGCCACAAGCAGGAAGCAGAGAGCTGGATCAAATGCCATGTTCTCAACGCCTAAATCTATACTATGAACATCGCAAAGCAGCCCAATAAATTCTAGGTGGGTCCTCCCCCAGCCAACGGGTTACCAGTAAATTTCTCTGCCAGGGAACTTTTGCACATGGCCACCAGGCTGGTACTGGACAGAATACCAGGCGATGTGCTCTGCTCCTAACCCGGGGCTGGGAGCTGGAGGTTCACAACTACTCAGGCCAGGCCTTCGCTGAATGGGCAGAGCTGGGTTCAGGGCGCTATGCAGACGGGACCAGTCGGCACAGCTCAACTAAACACGAGCAACTTATGGGTACGGACTTTGCAGGCAGGGCCTGCATTTATATGGACAAGTGGAAGTTGCACTCCTAATTACACCTCCGGGCCAGGCAGCAAGCAGCTCTAATTACCCTCTGGATGGGAGGACAGTGACAATTTTATTTGGGGCCCAAAGCAACTCATAAAATTAAGTAACACCTAATGTAAGATCATACTAATGAAAAGACCTAACAATTGCCGACGTCTAATAATTGTTACAGAGACAGGAGGCAGGGCAGCCCCCTTACACTGAAGCCTAGATATCGACATGGTTCCCTAGTGACTGCAGTCAACATGTGCACTAGAAAGGCAATGCTGTCTGAATTTGTGGCTTACGTGAAACTCCCGCCAGGTCTAGCAGGGTCATCCCTACATCAGCCGGCTTGGAGAACAAGACCGGAAAACTTGAGAAGAGATCTGCACGGGGTAGGAGCGCCTGCAGCTGGATCCATCAGGATCAGAGCAGCCTGTGGAGAGGTGTTCAAAGGGTGGGCTGGTGGTATTTAATTGGTTTTATTCACCAGTGTAACTGACACCCTCTTCTTGTCACCTCAAAACTCCCACCCCTTTCTCCTATACCATAAATAGGTAGAGGAACAGTTTCCTCCTATGGCCGTGACCCCATCGGCTGCGAGCTCAGCCCACATGAGTCACTCCTGGCTCACCGCGACGGCGTTCTGAAATGACTGAATGATAACGAGGCGGCACAGACACCAATAAATGAATCATGCCTTCCGTAAGACCAAACCTTTGGCTTTTACAGACACCAATTACAAAATAGAAAGAAAAGAACAAAGAAATTACTCAGGGTGTTTGCACAAAGTTGATTCATAGGTTTACAGAATTATTACCGACCAAATTGTTTTTAGGAAGGCGATCAGAGCTGGGACCAGCCGGAGCACATCGGCTAGGCAGACGGGGATTTGTAAAGTGGGCTGGGGGCAGGTCCCACAGTGCTGCAGGGTCCCCTGGCTGGAGTGGACCCACTTCCGTGCTTTATCTTCCTCTGGAAAATTACTTAAGACCTTAATGAAGTCCTTTAAACGCACAGCCACCTGAGTAGTGCAAAGGAAGGACTAGAACAGTCTTAGCAGAAGTCTCAGGAAACTTTTCTAATTTCTTAAATGCAGCAGCCGTGATAGAGCAGGGACAGCTCTTCTGTGATTGGGATGCCGAAGCACGTGACCGACACCAATCACAGGCTCACACCACCTCTCAACTGACAGCAACGGGAGGGATTTCAGATCAAAGCTTTTCCGCCTGCTATAAAATTCAGGCTGATGAAGAAACAGTGTTTGCTGTGGCCACACACCCATTCTGAGCCTCCTTATGGAAATGTAGCTTCTGGGATGAATCACCAAGCAGAGCATGGATTGAACCTGGTTGCCCAGACATCTGAGCCTTCTGGGACAGCGTTTGCAAAGTCTGGGAGTGTCCCTCAGGGCTGGGATGTCCTACCCAAGTGGGCAGAGCCAGGAACAGAAGGGGATGACACTGAGGTTACGCCTGGCTTACATTTCCAATCTGCACAGGCGTCCCTACTGTGTTCTCTGAATACCTACTATGCACTGAGACCTGAGCTGGGCCTTTAATAGATGGCGTCTTCAGTGGTCCTGCTGCAGGGAGTATGAGCCCTCCTTTATAGATGCAGCAGCTAGGATCCAGGAGAGGAACTGGCTTACCAAACGTCACACAGCTAGCCGGGGCTGAGCTGCTTTAAAAACACTGACTCCCCGGACCTGGCCTCAGCGCCTCCGCCCTGCAGGGCTCCAGCTTCAGGGACTGACAGTCCTGAGGGCAAGGTACGGGGGTTCAAAGCAGCTCTCTAGCCCAGGTGAGCAACGGGTAACCAGGTAACCAAGACTGCGAAAACCCTCGAGCAGAATTTTCTGGAAAACTGACTCAGGTTCCCACTGTCCTGCCAAGGACGGAGCCTGGGAAGGTGACTTCACCTGCCTGGGGACTCAGGGCGAGGCTGGGCAATGGCTCGGGCTCCATCCTGGGGCACTTCTGTGGGAGGCAGAATCCCACAGAAGGCTCCCAACACGGGATCTCAGTGCAGCCTCCTGTCACGATGGGTGAGAGTCACCTGTTTTTAAACTCGTGTGTGTGTGTATGTGTAATAAAAAATACAGATTTTATGTATTGTAAAGCTATGTCTTTTTAAATACTACAATGCACATTTTTTTATTCTTAGCCACTGTCGTGCAAAGAAATCTGTGGCTGAACCATCAGACCCACACTCTCAAAGCCCAGGATGGACACGTCACCCCCCAAAGGCCTCCAGGACCAGCACAAACTGCCATTCCTGATATATGAGAGTCAATGACAATCTACCCATGACAGTGAGGGCAACAACTGACCTCCTGTCGTACCACATTTTACTGAGCATTACTCCATGCTTCCAGCAGCCAGAGGGGAAACCGAGGAACCCCACAAACCCACTCACTCACCAATTGTGTGACTGTTTATTAAACAGGTAATCTGTGCCGGGGCGCACAAACTGCACCAGTTCAGCCGAGACTCAGCACAGCCCCCGGTCACCCTAAAGGCTTGTGATGCCTGCAACAGGAACAAAGGAAATGGGGCAATCTCTTAAAACCAGAACCCACACGACCACCTGGCTTTGGGCTGCGTCTGTCCAGCCCAGAAAGAGCTCAGTGCCGCCGTCAAAGAAAAGAGGGAGTCACAGCTCGACAGAGGCTGAGCGGCTTTCACAGCCTTGACCCCCGCGCCACAGCCAGAACCAGCTTCCTGCAGCACTCAGGGGCCAGAGTCCTGGAGATCTTCACCTTGTTATCAAATAATTAAAATGTTTCTGCCAGGAGAGCCACTTCCCCAACCTAGCGACACAGTAACAAGGGCTCCCGGCTAAAATCCCTTCAAAGAGCAAGGAGCCAGCTCCCCACCTCCCTGCGCCTGACAGTCTCCTCGGTTAAGCAGAGCTGCCCCCTTCCTCCTGCCCCCGCCCCGAAGAAAAACAAACATTTCAGAAGTCCGAGGATGTCAGGAGGCGCTGATCGGAGTGAGTCACGGCAGCCGCTAACGCCTTTCGATCTGTGGTGTCTCGACCTCACCTCCAAGTGAACACACGCTCCACCGGTGGCTGCGAACGGGAAGGGGAGTGACCAGAAATATTCTGGGACCGCAGCAAGGTGTGCAAAGAACAGCGCCGGAAGTTCCCTTTGCAGGCAGTGTGGCAGGTGTGTGCCATGTATTTTGGCCGTTCTGACGTCCTTAGAGGGACTACAGGGATGGCCAGGCCAAAGTGGGAAGGCCTGGGCATCCACTCCGACCTCTCTCTGCACCTCCCTCGGCGTGGCATCCCTGTCTCAGCGCTGGCGGGTAGGAAGCGAAGGCCCACCCTCCTGCCCCAGAGAGTGGGATCCTCTCGGAGCATTAAAAATAATGCTTCATGCCAGAGGAGCTTGTCAGAGCTCAGCAGCCCTCCTGACAGGCATGCAAGTAGGTGTAAATCTTGGCCCCCATTTCACAGAGGGGCAAGTGGAGGCGCAGGAGGGAGGGATTCACCTTTGCCTCCACAATGGCAGTTTCCAAAGGCTGCATCCTGACCATGTCTTGACCTGCCTGAGATGGTCTAGAAGCCCGCCTGCCCCGCTCCCCTGCTCACTACCTCACCTCATCAGATGTGCACGAGGTGCTGACCCGGCTGGGGAGCAATGATTCAAACAGGCCTGCCTCCTGCTCCTCGCTCACCAGAGGGGAAGCCCACGGACACCACTAATTCCAATAATCTTCCATTTTCAGACAGCAGGGACAATGGAAAAAGCCACGATGCTTCTGGATTCCAGCAGAGTGATGGTGTGGGGCTGTCCCAAGAGTCTGTCTCCTCCGCAGCCCTCCTGAAGTGGCTCCCCTTTCTCATCTGTCCCCTCCTAGCATGGCCGCTCTCAGAGGACAGGCACATCTATGCTGTTCCTGTGGTTCCCACACCTGGACACCACCACGGGTAGGGTGACGAGTGCTGCCGAGGGCTGAGCCCCTGATGACACTGTGTCCGTGGCGTCCCAGCTTGAGTCTCCACACGGTCTCTCTCTGCTCTGCAGGCTCACTGACATATCAAGCTCCCACTCTGACCTCTGTTGGTGCCGGTGCCTGGATGCACGTGGGAGCTGGGGGTCAGGACTCGGGCCCCCTGCACGGCCTTAAGGGACACATGCATTTTCAAGGAACTTTGGCCAGTGTCTTGCCGTGGGAGGTGGCCTGATGTGGTGGTGATCTTCCCTAAGGAATGGTCCAACATGCGAATGCAGATGCAGGACAAGATTTAATTACCACTGCAACATGAGTCTTGCAGCGAAAACCTGAGCTCAGGGCTAGGGCTCTACAGCGTGGAGAAGAAAACACGCGAGGGTGGGCTGTGTGACCCAGAGCAAGTGTCTTAACTGCTCTGATCCCATTTTTGTGCCTGCAGATTGGTAATAGCAATAGCTCTCTCCCAGAGTTGTTTTGAAGACTGAAAAAAATGCGTCACTAGTACCTGGCACATAATAATCTCATCACATCCAAGTAGGAAAGGAGTAGAAACAAAAAAATCTTTCAGTAACCCTGGGAACGGAAGAGAGAAGCCATTCTGTGACTCTCAGAAAGCAGAGACCCCAAACTTTTCCACGTTTGCCTGCAGTGCTGAAGCCCCGCCCCATCGGCAAGTCATTCTGGCATTTCTTCCCAGCTTGGTGACAGACGCTTCGCCAGTGACTGACAGGACCCTGCCGAGCACCGCCCCCCCCCGCCCCGAGGTGTCGGGGTTTGGTGCTGTAGTGTCACCTGATGGGAAAATGAGGTTGGCTGTCAGTGCCCTGTGTTGCTATGGCTTCACGAAAGGGTGCAGCCCCCTCGGAGAGGGGCAGGGCAGGAGTGCCGGGGAGAAAGTGAGCTGGGACAGCCCCTGCCCGCCCGCCGCCCCGCCAGGCCTGCATGTGTGCACGGGCCGCGCCTCTGAGATCCTTTGCGCCCCGCTCCATGCAGTCATTCGTTAGAACTGAAAGTCTGGGAGCCTCCCACCTTCACAAGTTTCCGGGCTTTCTGCTCCTGGGTTGTTGCGGCACTGGCCCTTTTGGGGCGTCGGGACTCACGGCCGTGCTGACCTCAGAGCCCTCTGCACCTCTCGCCCGCTCCACAGCTGGTGGCAGATCGAGGGGACCCCGCGGGCAGGTCCAGGGAGCCCATGCTGGAGGTTTTGCCGGCTCTGTCTGCGGTGAGCCTGGCAGACAGGAGGCATATGACCCAAGTACTCAAGTGCTGCCACGTTCAAGGCCAGAGGTCCCAGGTGGGCTGCCTGGGGTCAACATCCCAGGGTGGAAAAACTTCCTATTTTTAAAAAAAATTTTTTTTTTTGGTGAGGAGAAGGTGTTCTCAGCAGGCAGTATGCAAGGAGTGACCTCCAGGGGACTGGGCAGAGTGGATGTCGAGACTAAGTGGCCCACACTGTCATTCCTCTCCCCCGTTCCCAGGAACACGGCTGTGCCAGGCACTTGCCACACCGCAGTACCACATTCGCCCTGTGATGCTGCGACCTGCTGTGCAGACCTGCAAGGGACAGCAAAGGTGCCGCAGCCAGCAAGTTTGGGCTCCCTTGTCCCTCTGACCTGGTCACACTGCAGGACAGGTCACCTGATCCCTTTGTGGGTAAGTTTTACATGGCCATTCTTCTCAAGGAATTGGCAGGAGTTTTACGTCAAAATCTAGCTGCACAGGCTACCTGGAATCAAAACGTCTGGCTACGCAGGGCTCGAGTGGTGACTACGGCTGAACGGAAGCAGCAACCCCTTTCTAAAATTTTTTGCAGAGCTGGGGGTGGAATCCAGGGTCCCACATGTGCTGGGAAAATGCTCCGCTACGGAACTACACCCCAGCCCACAGTAGTCCCTTTAGACAAAACTCACGCCCCAGGTCCCTGAGGCCAACCGGGAGAGACCTCAGTTCACCAAGAATCCCGCTTTCGGGCCCTGGGAAGCCCTCAGGCAGTATGGTGCCATCCTCACCGGCTCCCCGGGAAGTACAAAGAGCAGGTACCCCAGTGCGCCCGCCTCCCTACACGTGCCCCACCATGCCTGCGTTACACAACGCCTTTTACAAAGCCAAAACCAGCCCTCAGCTTTGATGTGCTCCGGGCATGTGCAGGAGGCAAGAACCCAAGGCCTGCGGGTGCAGCCCCTCAAGGCAAATTCGGAGTTGCTGCCTTCAGGGCACAAGCCAGCTGCCAACTTTCATATGGTCACACCTGAAGAGAAAGAAGGCCACGCTGGTCTTCCGGTGTGGGCCCTACCACTAGCACGCTTCTCCTAGACATTTCAAACCAAAAATGCTTCCACGCTCAAGCCCTGGTGTCTGTGCCCACCGGAGCCAGCAGCCCCAGGACTGTCTGATGTGAGTTCATCCTGTAGGGTGAAGGGGGCACGCTGGGAGACACCCCAAAGAAAACCTTGATCCCCATCTTCGCTCTCCTGGGCAACCACACATGCTCCCCCTTCCTCCTCCTCTTTCAAAAGGAACGTGTATAAATTCACACAAGCTAGATGGGAAAAGGTGCACTTTTCCCCTTTTTCTCCCCTACAAACCTAGATGTTTTAACCATTTCTGACCCAAAGGGAGGCCTTGAGGGAAGGTAGAGGGGCAGTAGCTGCATGTACATGAGTGTGTAAGCACACCTGCTTTGTGTGTGTGTGTGTGTGTGTGTGTGCTGAAACGAGCGGCTGTTTTGCATCTTGAAAAATGCTGAAGTGGCCCCTGACCCTGGGTCACCGTGCGGTCACAGCTGGCTTATCCCAGATCGCCTGAGAGGCTGCAGTCAAACGTCTGACCGAAGATTCCAGTCACAACACGGACTCCCTCACTGCACCATGACCTGACACCCTGACAACAGGAAATCCGTGGGGTACAAGTGCCAGCGTGGAGCCCCACCGGGAAGCAGCTGGCACCGACATTCACGGTTTACCCTGAATCCCAAAACACCAGGCTCTGTCCTCATAAAAACCAATGTATGACAAAAAGAGAACACTTCCCTCCAGAGGAGACTCTGCCCCCTCTCTTGGCACACAATAGGTGCTTGATAAAGGCCGAGCGGACAAATGGCAGGGGCCGGCCTGGAGAGCTAGTGGCCACAGGCCTGTCCAAGCACTGCTCTCCGAAGGGAACTGAGGGCCACTGCTAGCAACTCCGATGCTGCCCGGCCATCCACCCTCCCGGAGGAGCCGACAGCTGGTTAAACAGTGGGACTCAGCCAGGGCATCAGATGATGTCTGGAAATGTCTTTGGTTATCACAACTGGGAGCAGGGTATTGGCACCCAGTGGGCAGAGGTCAGGGACGCTGCCTGCTTAGAACAACCTTCTTTACCACCCAACAAGGAACCTTCAGGCCCCAAACGTCTTGAAGGGGAGGCTAAGACCCTGCATTTGAGCTGTGTCAAACGAGAATTATATGCGCCTGACAAACCAATGAAAAACAGGGTGTCCAATGTGCTTCTAAGACTTTGGAATATATTTTGGAACAGGATGAAGAAGAGGACTCAGTGGCTCAAGGACTCTGGACAGC
Organism: Hystrix cristata; assembly: GCA_004026905.1. Taxonomy (NCBI): domain Eukaryota; kingdom Metazoa; phylum Chordata; class Mammalia; order Rodentia; family Hystricidae; genus Hystrix; species Hystrix cristata. Next base: position 30,083 of record PVJO010007125.1, on the reverse strand, counting down.
AAGCAGTGTTAACAAAACAAAATGTCACTGTAGATGTTGCCAGAGGTGGGCCCAGGGGATCCCAGGGCCCTCTGGCAATGCCTGCCTCCTGAACCAGGAAGGACTGTGCGGCCTACAAGCAGTCTATCCAGGCAGCTCCCCTCCCTGAGACTCAGTCCGAAGCTGGAGGAGTAGAAAGTCATTTCCAAAAGACTCGGCAGAGCCGAAAAGCAATCAAAAAGAGTGCCAAGAAAAATGTGAACCTAGGAGAATCCTTCCCTCAAAAGTCACCTCAGAGGACTCTCTGTGTGGCCTCCTGGGGGCCCCCTTTTGTGCCTATGAGATTTAATCTCAAGACCCTTCAGCTATCTGAAAAAACAGCAGTTTTTCATTGTGTGTTTGAAGAACAACGACTCTCACCAGACAACTAGAAAAGACAGCCCCCCACTTGTCCAGTTAAAAATCTCCTCCAGGCCCCAAGTTCAAGGTGGGCCTGCTGTGGGGCCCAAGTTGAAATTTAAGAGGCAGCACGCACATGCCCCAAGAAACAATCTCCTCGGGGACTAGTTGGGTTGGGAACCATCACCAGTTTCACCCATTTCTAAACCGAGGCATGGACTCTAGGCCCACACAGCTCCTCCAAGGAGTGAAATCTGGGGCAGTGCAGACCACACAGGGGAGCTAAACATGATAGGAAGCCATATCCAGCCACACTCCCGAACAGACTGTAACACCTGTAAAGACTGCAGAATTTTAACTTGAGATTTCAACCCTCATGGTCTCAGTTTTCAAATGAGGAAACCTAAGGCCCAGGGCGGCTTATGGGACCTAACAAGGTCAAGGAGACTTTCAAAGAGAAAATCTTTCAGAGGAACCCTGTGGACATTGCCCCTGAGGCCCAACTCCAATCCATCTTCAAGGCCTGCATAGTTGCAAGTAGCTTGCAACATGTAAATACACAACAGTTCCTGGTCCCCCCCATACCCTTCCTCCTCTTCTCCCTCCTCATCTTTCCCTATAAAAGAACTCCAGGAAAAAGCAGGCCTTAAGGCTTCCTCACCCCAGGCTTTCAGAGAAATCTGATTAATACTTGCAACAAACTGTTACATTATATCCACGTTTTAAAAGACTGATTCCCTCCTCTCTGGCTTTCTTCCAGTAGGTACATGGCTGTGTGTACCCTGTGTACCCTGAGCACAGAAGGCTAACTGGGCACCCTGGGAACAGGCCAAGGTCCCAGGCACTAACCCCAAGGGTCGCCTCAAATGCTGCTGGCAGCCAAGTACAGGGGCAACAGGAAATAATTTAACAAGATGCCTTGGTGTCAGCCAAAACATCATTAGGGCTGATTAGCCCACTAAGGGACAGAAGCAAGAATGGATACTTTTTAAAATTCAGACTATAAAAAGTCCAGCATGACTGTGTCTAGACCTGGGAACAGGGGTGATGCACAATGGGGACCCCTGGTGGGAGTGGTCCCCCTAAAGCAGCTTCACAGAGTGAGGGGGAATAACAGGGTAGTGAGGGTTTTTCTGCAGCAAGCCTTGCAGCAGTAGGGAGCTTCTAGCCAAACATGTGCGGACATATTTTAATAATATCTTCGTGCATTTCATGAGCCTCCCAAGTTCACAAGGGGCCTTTGGGAAGCAGTTCGGTTTAATGCAAGTCAATTCCTCAAACGCTGGCTCGCAGCAGGTTCTCCTGGCACCTCCTGGCCTGGCATAGGGCAGCTGGGGCAGGGGGGAGGGGGAGAGCAGGACTTTCAATTCCAGGATGGGAGCAGTGGGATGAGTTGGGTGGAAGGACTCACCACCAAAGCCTTGGCTTCCCTGCCACAGCTGGGCTGTCATGGGTTATTTTTACCTCTTGTGCCTCACTGTACAGGCTTAGGGGCCCCAAACCGTGGCAGCCGCCTGTGGAAACTGGCTTATGAGTCACCCAGCGACTGCCCTGGTTCCATGGCAGTTGCCCCTGGTCTCCAGGTCTGGGCTGGAAGGCTGGCTTGGGAGGGAAGAGCTGCGTGTGCCTGCACCTGGGTGCTTCTGGGCAGAATGGGAAACTACAGCTCTGAGAGGCACAAGGTCCCAGAAGAATGGACGGGTGGGCTGGGGGGAGAGGAAGACTACTGTAAGTCAGAACTCAGCAAGGGAGGGCTCAGTTCCCCACCCAACCGAACAGCCTCTTCGGTGGGCTAGGATGAAAGAACTGAGGCCCACTGGTCTCAACTTTTGGACCCACAGGATGTTGACCTCAGTGCAAGGTTCAAACACCCCACTCCCACACCCGGCCCACTGGCCCCTTCAGAAGCAGCCTGACCCAAACCCAAACGGCCCAAAACTTTGACTCATTTGTAACCACGGTCCCAGCTTGCCTGAGCCAAGCTGTCCAGACAGAGGCTATTTATAGGTGCGTCGGGGACATAGACACTCACAATGACACACACACACACACACACACACACACACACTCAGGATCCACGTCGGGCCAGAGGCATGGGCGCTGAAACCTGGAAACAGGAACCTGGGCACAAATGGCCCAGAGAGTCAAGGGGCTTCGGACCTCATACCTCACGAGACACACCAAGAGAGGCAGCCAGACCTCGACACAGAGATCAGGGACGCTCGGAAGCACAGTCCCGGGACAGACGCGATTTCGACCCACAGATGCCCCGGTCTCACCGAGACCCAGACAGACAGACACACACGCACTCCAGAGGCGCGCCGAGACCCAGCCAGACACGCAGACGCGCATACTCCACGGACGCACGGAAATCCACTCGCGGAGACACAGCGCCGCACACTCCAGACATCCAGCCGGAGCCCCAGACACCTCGCAGACCAGACAGTGTCTCACATGCCCGCCCGCCCCCCGCCCCCCGCCCGAAGTTGATAAAGAGCCGCCCTAATTGCTCCACCGCGACTGCCCCTTAGGGAAATAAAATGGAAACTTCGCGGATTCGGCCGCCCTAGCCCTTCCGCGCCGCGCGCCGCCCCTGGGCCCCGGGTCCGAGTGCGGGCGGGTGGGGCGGGCAGCGGGGGCCGTGCCAGGCTCGCAGCGCCGCGGGACAAAGCCGGGCTGGCCGCCAGCTGCCGCGAACCGGGAGGGCGCGCCCGGGGCGCGGCGGGCGCAGCCGGGGCGCGGGGCGCACGGCCCGAGGGGGCGCGCACGGGCCGGGCCGGGCCGCAGCTGCGCCCCACGCGGGGTGCGAGCCCGACGGGGCCTCCGGGGAGGGGGACGCGGGTCACTCACTGATCTCCATGCTCTGGAACAAAGAGCGCTTGCAGTTGCACGTGCAGGAGACATTGGGCTGCCCGGCGGCGGCGGCGGCGGCGGTGCTGTTGACCCCCATCAAGCGGTGCATGGACGGCGCGGCGGCGCGGCGCGGGGCGCGGGGGGCGCGGGGGCGGCCGGGGGGGGCTCCGGCCGGCGCCCGGTGCGCGGGCCCCGCATGCAGGAGGCGCGCGGCGGGGGAGGCGCGCCCCGGCTCGCCCGGCGCGGGGCGCCGCCAAGTTCCCGGGGCGCCGCGGGGCTCAGCGCGCGAGGCCGCGCTCCTCCGCGTCCCCCGGCCGCCGATCGGCAGCCCCGGGGGCGTCGGCGGTGCCCGCGGGTGGCGTCCGGAAAATGGGCCGGCAGCCGGGGCGCGCTCCGCCGCCGGGGCTGAGCCTCCGCCGCTGGCTTTCCCCAGCCGAGCGCCGCCGCCGCCGCCGCCGCCGCCTCCTCCTCATTCAAGTCCAAGGAGATCGGGTTTCGCCCCGAGACCGCGGTCGGAGGCAGGCAGACGGTCTGACGTCAGCGCTAGACGGGGCTGCCGGTTCCCACCGCGCGGGGGCCGGGGAGGGGGCGCGCGCTGCGCCAATCCCCGCCGAGGTTCCCCCGCACCCCTCCCCGGGCCGGGGGGCGGGGAGACGGGAAATGGGGCGGGCTCTTAAAGGGCCAGAGCCCGGCGGCCCGCGTAGACTAGGGACCCGCGCGGCGGCAGAGGGGCGCTGTGCACCTCCCCGACCCGAGTCGGCGTGGACGCCCGCCGTTCCCGGGAGCGAGGCTCGCGGCGGGGTGCGCGCCGCCTCCCCCTGCCCGGCCCGGGGTTCCGGACCCCGGCTCCGGGAGCGTCTGTCTTCCCGGGGCGCGAGGTCCCTGGGGTCGGGGCAGGGAGACGGAGCCGCGGGAGGAGCCCCTCACCCGTAGCCTGATTTCGCAGGAGACTCCCTCCCGCGCGCGGCCCACGAGGCTCCCAGCCCGCGGCGCCCGCCGCGCACTTTAACCCGGCCCGGGTGGTCGATCTGGAGGGCAAGTCGCGTAGACGCGCCCCGACCGCTCGGAGAGACGCCCGGGCCCTTGTCGCGTAAATACAGACGGGGGGCTTGGAGCTGCCCGGCGGCCGGGAGGCGCGGGCCCAGTCCACCGCATTGTCTGGGGCCCTGGGGGCCCGGGCTGGGGGGCGTGGCCCCGGAGTTCAGACGGGGGTGTAGGGACGTGTACTTTTATCTCATTAAGTTTTAATTACAAGAGCCCTACAAGAACACATTCTCCTGGCTAGAAAAGATATTAAAATATTACGTAAGAGGCCTCCCTCCCTAGCACAACTCCGAAGCTCTCAAAAATCTGGTGGGGCGCCTCTTAGACCCTTTCCTAAGTTTCCGCTGATTGAACAAGCCCTTGTGGAGTGCCTACTGTGTGCCAGAAACATGTCCGATACTATCTCAACTGCCACCAACTTGAGGAGGCGAAGGATGACGGTCTGCATTTCACAGGGTGGGAGGTTGGCCGGCAAAGCGGCTTGGTGAGGGCTCACAGCGGTGGACCCTGAGTCCTGCCCAAGGCCCGGGTATTTGGTCCCCTCACGACCACACATATTTCTAGTTCTTTAGATATCTACACACAGCACTCCTGCCAGCCATGCTTGCAGCTTCGTTGACGAGCAGGGGCTCTTTTTGTATTCCTGGGGAAAAGAAAGCTCTGCACGTTATTTTTTTCCTAATAGCTTGGCTCGAGACTAAAGGGAGGATTTGGGAGGTGAAGATGGAGCAGAGGGAGGAACCGCGGAGGCTAATGCGGCCAGCAGGGGCAGTGCTTGCCCTACATGCACAGCGAGGCCCGTAGCCCTCCCTGGAGGGCTGGGGGCTTGCCGGGAAGGTTCAAGATCACGGGTGGATGACTGCACCGACTGCAGGGGAGCCAGAGTGTCAAGGTCGAAGGGAGGGTCAGAGGTGCCGATGGCCATTTGTTCGGGAGGGAGAAGGTCTCCCCGCCACAGCCAGCCTAGGCCGGGCCCCAGCCCCTACCAGGAGGGCCTTTTCTCTGTAGGTCTTCAGGGGAGGTCTTGCTGCAACTTGGCTGCTGTAACTTGCAGAATAAACTGGGATCCTGAGTGTGCCTTGGAGGGCAGAGAAGGTCCCGGCTGGGCCTTTGGATGCCCCTCCCCATCCCGCTCATCTCCCAAAGAGTGAAGACAGCCATTATTAGACCTCCTTGCAGCCACATCGTCGTTCATTCAATCAACGAACTTAGCTGAGCTCCAGCCCTGCTCCCACCAGGAATTCTGCAATGGCAGACACAGCCCCTGCCCTCCGGGAAGTCTCTTGCAGGAGATCTGGCTTGTCTGGCACTGAGAAATCACACGTTGATTGTCTTGGAAATGAGGCAGCTTTTATACACTGGAGGGTGAAAGCCAGCAGGCAAAAATAACCAGTTAATTCAGGGGATTGAAAAAAACAAACCTCCCCAGAGCGCTTGACCTTCCATTGATCTGCTGAGGAAGAGGGCCACCGCCACCATTTACTGAGGGCTGTGATGTGACCCCCTGCGCCCACAGTGTCCCTTGGGATTGGCTTAGTGATCTCTGGCCCTAGTTCCAAAGTTGGTTCTGCTTAGAGGGCTCAATGTGGATTGTCAAGCATGGTGGTCAGAACTAGGCCCACAAAGACCAGTGACCTCCCCGCCTTGAGTTTTCGCTTCTCCCAGGTAGAACTGTTGATGGGCACCTTCACAGGGTGCCATTGTGGGCACTCCAGGGTCAATGTCTTGAAATAGAAGGCGGCTTGTGTTTATCATCCTCATGGCAGCCATTGGAAGGGAGGACCTGCCTGCTGTCACTCTACTTTCCATTTTACCTTCCACTGTACTGGCGAATAGACTGATGATGGGCGCTAACTGGGCCCCAGGAGTGGGAAAAGGCAGAATTACTTTGGGAAGAGCACGGGTCCGACTGCCTTCACTCATGGGTGCCCAGGGCTGCAGCATAAAGCACAGGACACCTAGAGAAATGCGAATTTCAGGTAAACCATGAGTAATGTTCAGTATATCCCGTGCAATATTTGTGACTCTACTCGCTCTAAAAATGTATGTGTTGCTTATCTGAAATTCAGATTTAATGGGAGGTCCTGTATATTTATTTGTTGAATCTGGTAACCCTGTGATTGGGGATTGTCATGCTGAGAATTCAGCCACAAGGGAACAGGGCCCAAGTCAGGCCGGACACATGCAGCAGAGTTCACATGCCACAGAGTCTGCTCGGGGTGAGTGGGCAAGGATAGGATGTTGACAGACGGAGGTAAAGAGCTTATTTTGCGGAGAGTAGGGATGCTTGAGGGGAGGACCCCACCTCTGAGCAGCCTTGGTGCCCGCAAGGAAAGGTCACAAGTCAGGGAAGAAGGTTCTTCACCCAGCCAATAAATATTATGCTTCTCTTCAGTGTCAAGCTCTGACCTTGGCACTGGACTGTGAACAAAACAAAGTCCCCTCCCTCACGTGACATCTTGGAAGGCAAAAGGGACCCCAGACACATACGAGAACCCATAGCTCGACAAGGTCTTTTCAGTTATGGTGGCAATGAGTCAGAGGCCAGGGAGAGGGCAAAATCAGGGAGGCTTCTCGAAGGAGGTGGCATCTCATTCTGCCCAAGAACAGAGCATCCACTAAGAGCCACATGCAAGCTCTTGCCCTCCTGAGGCCCGTATTCTGGAAGGAGAAATGTATGTAAACAGAAGAGTCTGGGAGGTAATTCTAGAGAAGAAAAAGAGCTAGGAAGAACAGAAAAGGAGAGGGTGTGGGGGGTGATCCGAGCACCTCTCTGGGGAAGTGGGAGCCAGGTATGCTGGGGATGTTGGGGAGAGAGTCCCAGACCAGGGGCAGCAAGTGCAAGGCTAAAGCTGTTGGCAGTAGAGGAGCTAAGGCCTCTGGAGGTCCAGGAAGTCTGGTGTTTGGGTCATATTTCCCAACACGGCTATGATACGATCACGGGGTCGTGAAATGAGTTTGTGTCCTGAGCAACTGCTGGGCAGGGCACTTGGGGACTCCAAACAGCATGGAAATCCGCTGCTGGCCCTGCCCGTGGGTTGAATCTGCTGCAGAACGGTATCTAGACCCGGGGAGGAGGCTCCGATCCAGACATCACCAAGCAGGTTGGGGTGTTGGGCAGCCTCGTGGAGAGTACTCCTTGCACTCACATGGTCCTCCCCACGCACACAAGAGTTCAGTGCTCTATCGTCTGATGTTGTCTTGAAATTTGTGATAATTAAACATTTTTGACCATGGGGCCTCAAAACTTCTGTAGCCAGTCCTGCTCAGAAGCCAGCCAGAGCTGGCAGCCAGCTGGGACCCTGAAGGAGCCAGCGTGGGTTCTGGCCACGGCCAAGGGTGGCTGGCAGCATCCTGAAGGTGCCCACTGGCCAAGGGCGGCTGTGCACGGTGGAAAGCACCCAGCTGCGTCAACAAAGGGCCGGCTTTGAGAGCAGGCTGTGGGATGAGGTGGCGGGGAGGGGTGCTTCCTCTGCCAGCCCTGCCCTGTACATCCTGCCACCCTGGCTGAGGACAGAGGTGGCTTTTCTCTCGTAGTTTTAAGCAGTTTAATGGCCCACCTACCTCTTCTCCTGACTTGTCACCTGTGAAACTCCTTCCAGCTTAGTTGTTGTCCCCAAGGCCTCCTTGGGCTTCACTCAGCTGTCACCTTTCCCTGGTTTACATCTTTGGGCCTTTTTTTTGTTGTTGTTTTTTTCCAGTGTGTTTTTTCTTTATACCCTAATAAAAACTACTGTTTATTGGGGACAGCCCGCAGCCGGGCCCAGTTCTCCCACTTCATGTGCTTCTAGATAGTCATCCAACAAACATGAATCAGATTGTCCAGTAAGCCAGGGCTTAGTGCATTGGATCCCCGCACAGCCCTGCAAGTCAGAGCTAATACTGTTCCCATTTGACAGAGTGGGGCACTAAGGCATGGAACCTATGAGTGCAGTAAGCCAGGTTGTGAATGCAGATATTCTGCATCCTGATCCCTTGAGGGCAGATGGTGCCTTTTGTGTCCCTTTTCCATCCTTACTGCCTTCATCTGATCACCCTGGTCACTCCTGCTGGACTCACGCAACACCACCCCCTCCGGTTGCTACTGTTTGCCCCTCTGCTTTGAGGTTTTCCTACAGGAAAGGTCATTCGAGATGCGCAGTAGCTGACTGGTGCAGAGCTGTGAAGCTGGAGCAGCTGGGGACATGAAGGTATCTCCAGTCACACGCTCCAGAATCCCGTGTGGGTGACGGGGTGGGTGACATCACCTTGCTGAACTTAGGATTTCACAGTGAGGGGAAAGAAATGTGCAAGGACCCCGGTAGGAACCAAGGGCGCCGGAACAATGCTGAGCGAGTTGTCATCCCTTCACTTGGCTGGCAGTGCCTGAGGGCAGAGTTCTGGGGCTTGCTCCCTGCTGGGTCCCTGCACCCCCAAAACAAAAAGGACTCACCAAGCCTCTGTGGAGCAGATGCTCGAGTAAAACTGTAAAACCCTTGCACACAAACACACGAATCCCATTCTGAGTGGCCTTCACGACTTACTAATAATTCTTTCTTCCCTGCGTGCTCACTTCCTTCATCTTTAAGGCTCCACTTCCAACCAAGTCTCTGGAAGCCAGAAATCTGGGCCAGCACCTACCTAGCAAAAAAACCAGCAGTACTTGCTTGTTACCAGAACCAGAACTGGAAGTCTTCACCATAAAGATGTGTGGATGTGTGTATGCGTGTGTGTGTGTGTAGTCTGTGTTGTGTGTTCGCAGGTATGTGCATATTACATATATCTGTGAGTGTGTAGCTGCATACTCATGCTGTGGATTGTATGCACCTGTGTACACATGAGTAGTGCATTTTCTTGACTATGTCCTGTGTGTTTAGGTGCAGAAAAATGTCACACAGATGAGCGCCCCAGCAGCATGGCAGAGAAGCAAAGTGACCATGTACACCACTGCCCCCAGGGAATCAGCCACTCTCCTCCTCCCTGTGTGGTTTTTGCCTTCCAGCAAGAAGCTGGAGTTTAAAGAGAAGACAGAATCGGAGGCCCTGGCAAAAGACGGGAGAGATACAGAAGGGACCATTGGAGCCAATGTCATCTTCTGATGGATGGGTAAACTGAGGCCCCAAACGGCATGACTTAGCTAAGGTCAAGGTGCTCGTGGAAGGCCAAGTTGAGCCAGGACCAGCCCCTAGCTCCTGTCCCAGTCCCTGCAGGGGCTTTGGTTACCTTAAATAGCTTAATTTATGGGCCTTTCTCCCACAGATTCAGCCTGAGAGGGGTTGGGAGGATTCCAGATGTTCAACTTACATCTAAAACACTTTCAAAAAGAGCTCTTTGCCATTCAGGCTGATTTCATGGAGCAGAAATACTGGAGCAAAAACGTTCTATGTCTCTGCTCTAGTGAACGATACACACTACAGCTGCCAGGAGCGATAACTGAGGTCAGACTGGGATTCTCAGCAGTGCCAGGCCAGGCCAGGGCACAGCTGCCAGGTCTGAGAGAGGCAGGTGGAGAGGGCTGAATGTGAGCACAAAGGCCAGGGCAGCCTTGAGGACACAGCGGGGGCTGTGTCTGCCTGCCCGTGTGCCGGGCCACACAAGGTGTCTGCCAGTGCATGGACAATTCTACAGCTCGCGCGAGGTGCTGAACTAGACCCCAGAGGGGTCACAGTGACTGTGTCAAGCCAGGCTCTGCCTTCTACTCCCAAACTTTGATTCTGTGTACCCAGAACTATGAGGTCACACAGTAATCTTCACCACTTCTAAGTAGGTGACTTTGTTTGGAAAAGTTAAGTAATTACTCTGGGCCTCAGTTTCCCCATTTGAAAATGGAGATCAGAAAGGTATCTACTCTGGAGGCTGTAGGAAGGATTAAATGAGGAACTCAGGCAGGACACCTAGCACAGGGCCTGGCAGCAGCAAGCTCTTAAAAACAATTGATGATTATTGACGCTGCACACTCTGTACTCTGGGGACTCCTAGTCCCACACAACACACAAATGAGCCCTGGCCTCCTCTCCTTCCCTCGAATTGTCATTTTCTATGGATTCCTGAGTCGCTTTATTCAGCATCTCTTGCCGCAGAGGGACTCTTCCTGCAGGTCCCCAGGAATAGATGCTCAGATGTCCCCAGGGCCTCCAGAATATGCTGGGAGAGCACCGTCAGAGTTAAGAGGAAAGGGGCACCATGGTGTTTCAACAGTCCCTACAAGGATGTGGCATCGCCAAAAACACTCCACGAACATCAGCAGCAGTGTGCTGGCAGCGTTGGAGGCACCTTCCTGTCCTGTCCACCTGCACTGGGAGCCTTCCCCTTGGGTGACACCGTCCTCAGACATTGGGGCTTCAAAAACAAAAAACTGACATTGTATTTTGAAGAAGGCGCAGGCTAATTTTGCACTGTTCTTTGCGGCAACCAAAACTCCTAACAGTGACTTGCAGGTATAGATGCTCAATAAATAATATCTGCTGAGTGAGTGAATGAAAGGTGATTTTGCAGTGCAGGTTAGGCCCTTAAAGTACATGCATCTTGCGTGGCTTGGTGACGCACTCCTTTAATCCCAGCACTCGGGAAGCCAAGGCAGGAGGAAGGCTGTGAGTTCAAGGCCAGCCAGGGCTGCATCATTCAAGCACAGCCTGAACTACATAGCGAGACCCTGTCTCAAAAAACAAACAAATAAACAAAATGACATGCATCCCCATCTGTCAAAGCAAAAAGTACAATGAAATTAAGAAAAAAAAAATAAGTGATGGTTAAATAAAGAAGGTCACAGTGAATATAACTGTTCAAACTATCCCAAAGATTATTCAAGGATATAGAGAAGGCTTTTATAAGGTAAATCTAAAAATAGGCTGCAGAACGGATGCTAATTTTATGCGTATAAAATTATTAGAAAAGACACTGAAGTGTGTTAAATTGTTAACGGTGACGACTGTGTAAGGGATTAAATGCAGTACATCTCTGTTATATTGTTTGCGGTGTTTTCTACAATGAGTATTAACCGAAAAAGATTGAAGGTTACTCAAACGCGCCTCCGGGGGACACAAGCTTCTACTTCCCCCGCGGCTCCTTTAACGGCAATCAAGGCACCTACGAGGCAGGGGTGCCAGACACGGTGACTTCACAGGCAGCCGAAGTGACACAGCGGGCGGACCAATCCCAAGTTCGGATTTCGGGAGAAGCCCGTTCGATTGGCCACAAGTGCTGGCGGCCTCGGCCAATGGCGGAAGAGAGGCAGGGCCCGGCGGCCGCGTGGGTTTTAAATCCACGTGGTGGGGGGAAGGTGGGGGGAGGGGCGCGCTGCGAGCGGCCCGGGCCGAGCTCTCCTCCTGGGCAGACGCCTTGGGCGCGCTTCCTCCGCCACCTCTGACGATCTTGGCCAAGTGCTCGGCCTCGCCCAACCTGTTCCTATCAGTAGGGTTTGCGAGGCGTCCCCGGGTATCTTCGGGGCGCGGCGGGCTTGCTAGGAGCGGACGGGGAAGGGCGCAGAGACCCAGGAGCGGCCTCCCCTCCGTGTCCTGCACTGCAGGCGGGGTCCAGGGAGGGCCGACCCCCAGTCGACATTCAGTCATCTCTTGTTAGGTGCTCACCTCAGTTCATAACACACAGGAGGTGTCTATCTGACAAACGGCGACTGCTCCACACAGCACCGAGTGGCAGCTAGCAATGATTCGGTGCCTATCGTGTGGATGTTTTGCATATAAAATCACCCAACTGAGCAGGCACAAGATTACAAGTCCTGACGCATACAACAGTCCCATCGAATAAGGCAGCCACTGCTGCTGCTCCCATTTTGCAGATGTGGAAACCGCAGGAGGCGGCTCGGTACCTGGTCTGAAGTTGTGTGTTTAGGAGGTGGGGGGGCCTGTCAGTTTCTGCAGCCCTTGCTCCTAACCTAGTATCTTTATGTAGTACTCAGCCTTTTTCAATCCCCCGAGAAAAATTTCATAAACCAGGCCTGTGCTCTTGGGAAGGGAGAGAGAAGAGAGGGGACAGGAGTCAGGCGCGACAGAGACAGTCCCGCCACCTATTGCATGGTCAGGAAGAGGCACAGGCCAGAGCTGCCACCGGGGCCACATCTCCCATAAACACGCTGCCGCATGCCAGGCCTGTGCTGAGCTGGGGACAGCACCTTCCTGCCTTCGTGAGCCCGGCAGCTCAAACCAGCGACCACTAACTAGTGGCCAGGGGCAGCCTGCAGGAGGACTTTCACTTCAGTTCCATTTTTCTGTCTTGCTGGGGATAAAACCCAGGACATACACTTCCGAAAAGCATCTCCAGTTCTATCCTCCCCTTTTTAAAATTTTTATTTTGAGACAAACTCTCTTTAAGTTGCTCAGGCTGGCCTCAAATCTGCGATCCTCCTGCCTCAGCCTCCTGAGGTTTGGGATGATGGGCTTGTGCCACTGTGTGTGGCTGCGTTTCTGGTTTTGCCTGCATAGTGTTTAAAATTTTTGTAAACTCTTTAATATGAATTGCCACAGTCCCCGCTCTTCCCTATTACTTCACACATGTTTGCATCTGGATGTCTCTGATTATCTCTGTCCCTTGATCTACTCATGAAAGCTGCCCCCCACACCCTAGGTGGGCCAGCACCTCTGTGGCTGGTGCACAGTGATTACTCTGGAGTTGTTTGCTCTGCCTTCTGTCTGTGTTTGGAATCCCGGATCCCCACGCTGAGCTCTGAAGTCCTGCGCCTCACTACGTAGCAAGGCTGCGTGCACTGACAGTGGCCCTTATTTGCACAGCCTTCAGTTTGAGTATCTGAGAACTCTGGCGTCAAATGCCAGCTCTGAGTTAGCTAAATTGGGATTCAAGGATCAGCATCACTGCTAGCCAGATGAGCCTCAGTTTCCTCCTCTGTAAGGTAGAGATAATAATAGTTCCCTCTTCATTGCATATTTGGGAGGAGGAAGTAAGGTGACATGGCTACATATTTGGCACTGAGCTGTTTGTCCTTCTTTGGGAGGAAGCTGGTTTGGAGTCACTGTCACTGGTAGGCAAGTTTTCCTTATACAGAGCTGAGGTCACATCTGTAAGTTCACAACTGTGCTTCTCTTTCCACAGAACCACCTTCAGAATCCGAACACTAAACTGGACATCACAGCTTCCTGTTCAAGAGCAGATGCACCATTTATGGCTGCCCACAGTAGGAGTGACCGAGGACCGTTTCCAGCTGCACCTGGAGAGGGCTACTCACAGCGGGGTGTCTTCCTCCACAGAGCCCCCCAGCTGCCTTCCACACAGCACCTGGCTATCCCCACTCAACTTTATTTTTTATTGTCCTAGAACACAGACAAAGTGCAAAATCCAAAATGTAGAGTGCAGTGGGGTCTTATGTAGAACTGCCCAGGTCATCACCAGCCAGATTAAGCAGGGAATATTCCTACTGGTACAGAAAGGCCCAAGGTACTTCCAGCCAGCCTGAGGCTGCCGCAGAGGCAAGCACGATTCTGACTCGTTCCCCTGCTCTTACACTTCACGGAAATGGGCTCCTACCATGTATGTTCTGGATCTGCCTTTTCCCTCACTACTGAATTTGAGAGAGTGAGACCTATTGCTAGATCCTTGGCCTGTTTTGAATTTTATTTTGAAACTGAGTACCTAAGTTGGCAGGCTGGCCTTGAACTCATAGTTACCCTGCTCTAGCTTCCCCGGTAGCTGTGATACGAGATGTGCACCACCGCGCCCCGGCTGGTGGCATTCCTTTATGCGAATGTGCTGCGATTTGCCTGCTTTTCTGTCGATGGGCATCTGGCTCGCCCCCAGTCCTTGGCTACCTCATTTGGGCTGGTGTGAACATTTTTTTGGTGTTCAGGTGCCTGACAATTATGTCAGCAGCACAGACTGGTTGGTTCCTGATCATGGGATTTGTGGTCTGGTGAACGGGAGACTCCTGAGTCCCCACTACTCTCGCCTTGTCCCATCTGAGACCAGAAATTCTCAGGAAAACAGACCAAACCAAAAATGCCCAGTCTAGCCTGAGTCATGTTACCCGTTTCTCATCAGCCACAGGCTGACAACACAATTTGAAATTCCAGACCTGCCGATCTCTAGATAAGAAGGTCACCTTTCCCCGCCTGAGAAACAAATCAAGTTTGACTCAGGTTGCGTCTGCGTCTGCGAGACAGACAAGGCTTCCTTTCAGTCAAGCGCCTGCAGGTGACCGGGAGAAGAGCCAGGCGCAGAGAGGCAGCTGCGGCCCTTGGGTGTCTCCCCTCAGGTCCTGATTATGTCCACACTCTTTGCCCGGGGCTCGGGCTGGCCATGACCCTGCCGGCCACCTGGGCAGCCTCATTTCCACTTGCTTCCGTCTCACTTCCTGCCGTTGCCTCGTAGCCTTGAATGTGACCCACTTCCTCCTCCTTAGAAGGCTCCACCACTACCTCCTGTTATTAAGTCCCACCTCACCCACCTATTTCCTTCTCTTGGTCTGAACTGAACGTGTGTACTGGTTACTTGCTGACTGTCTGCTCACTCACCCCCTGTGAAGACCGGAACATGTCTGGCTTGTTTGCCACCCAGCTTCCAGCCCAGCAGAGGAGGCTCGGTGGAGATCAGTGTGGAGCACGAGCACAGACCTGCCTCACTGGGGAGGGGAGCTGGCCTCCGAGGAGCCCTGTAGTGGTCTCCCACAGGGTGGGCCATTAGCTCCGGGCTTATAGGACCATTTTCTTTGGCCCCTTTTGGTGGTGTCCCAGGGACCAGAGAGACAGGGCAGCCCGGAAGGAAGAAGGGAAGCAGCTGTCCTAGGCCAGCAGGGCTGCATGTGCCTCTCCGGCAGGGAATGAACTGGGCCAGTAGAGGTGAGGGGTTGGCATCCAGGATCTGCGTAGCCACCAGCCGAAGTTCTCTTTGGTTTCATATTCGGGGGCCTCGTGGGCACTGCAGAGACAGGCGGCCAGGGCCTTCCAGGGAAGGTCTCAGTTGGTGGTCAGTCCCCTGTGTTCATGGCCAAGGACGGCCTGTCACTCTGGCCCGAGGGTCCTGGGTCATTCAGTCCCAGGGACTTGGGAAGGAGGGAAGAGGAGCACATGGCATCCGCGAAGACTGATGTGTGGTGGACAGAGCACAGGGCCCTCATCAGGAGGACAGACTGTGCTAGCAGCGAGGACACAGATGGCACAGATGACAGGATGGCGGGGCAGGCCTGAGACCCTCTGGGCGCTGAGCACAGCACCCAGTGCTGTCCCTGCGTTGTCGCACACAGTCCCTACCAGAACCCACTGGAGCACTGCATTATTGTCCTCACCTTACAGACACCGAACCGGATGCCCAGAGAGGGTTAATCACTTGCTGTGGATTTCAGAATTGGTGCTGAGGGGCTGAGCACGCGTGAGAATCTGGGTTCCGTCCCCAGCACTGCAAACACAGGAACCTAACAAAAAGGAAAACACACGTTCTTACCTGTTAATAGAACTCAAATTTGGAAGCAGAAGACTGAACAGGTGCCAGGCTAATGGAGACCGGAGCCACAATGCCGGTGGCGGGAAAAACACCTTGGATGACGCTGATAGCTCGACTCTGGCCTCTACTTCCGAGCCTGGCTCTGAGCTGGGACCACGCAAGCGCCTCACAGACTTGGCTTTATCTCACCTTCCCCGCAACTTCTTGCAGCCAGCACAACATGGAGTACATGGGAGGTGTGTGTTAAATGTTCTGGCGCATTCTGACATGTGGGAGCTGCTCCTCGGAGTCACAGCACCCAGGTACCGAGGCGTCTGGAATGTGAGCACAGGTCCGGATGATCTGGCCAGCGCTGCCACCAATCACATGAGCCACCTGGCCTCATCAGGGACCCAGGCTGCTGTACGGGCTCACTTTGGCCTATCCCCAAAGGTCCTATGCATCTGGGGCTAAGTTCAGTAATGTCAGAGAGTGACTCAGATAATAGCAGTTAAGAGGGAGGGAAGCTGGGTACGTTGGCGCATACCTGTGATCCTGGGACTCCGTGGGACAGAGGCAGGAGGCTTGAAAGATCAAGCCCACTGTGGACAACTTAGCAACTTAGCGAAACTCTGTCTCAAAATAAAAAAGAGCTGGATTTGTAGCTCAGTGTGAAGGCCATGGGTTCCATTTTCATACTGGAAGAAAAGAAAGACGAGAGGGAGGGAGAAGCACCTGTGTTTGCCTGTTGGGTGGAAGAGTACAAAGTGATAAATGTAGAAGCAGAGAGTTTATATTTCTGGTGACAACAGCAAAGAGACTTTCAGAAAATGTTGCTGTACATGTACAGTTTGTCAGTTGAATGTCCCAGTGCTGAAAATAAATATAAATATAAGAGAATGCTGGGATTGCTCCTGGGGAAAACGCCTCCAGGCAGGCACAGTGAATCAGTGGTTTGCAAAGGCCGCAGTGGCAAGTCCAGCCCCAAGCACATGTGAGGTAGCCCCTTGGAGGGTCCCTGGGTCTGATCACAGGTTTGCTTGTTTTGAAACTAGATCGTCTTGACTCTCGAGGTAGGATGGTTTCCTGACAGCTGGGGCCCACTCAAGTGATGGCCTTGAACAGATCACTCATCTGTCTGAGCTGGACTAGCTCCTCTGTAAAACAGGTGCAACACTAAAAATGACGTCACGGGGCTCGTGGGGTAGAGACCACAGAGCAGTGGGAGGTCTAGAACAGGGAATCAACATCAACCCTGCTGCCCACAGGAAGACACCAAATATACATTCCCTGTGTATCTCTTCCTGGGACTCTACAAAAGCTGACCAGACAGGGGCCAGAGGGCACAGATGGGAGCCTCACACACAGGTGGAGAGGGGAGCTGTGAACTGTAAGTCACAAAATCGGAGATATTGTTTGAATCCAGTCTTGGGTTGGCAGCTACCAGCCACTTCTGAGAAAGGCAAATAATGGGGTGCACTGTGTTCCAGGTCAAGTGTAGTCCTGACCATACACGTGCTTTGGATGGCGAGACTTCACTCTCTTGTCTGCTGTAGCCTCAAGATACACAATGCAGCGCTCAGCGCCCAGTGCAAAAGAGATGTGCAATGAATCGAATATGAGTTAAAAACTGAATACGATTCCTGTACGGCAGGGTCACAGCCTATAGCCAGTGGGCCAAACCAGTCTGCTGCCTGTCTTAGTGAGGCAGTTCTATTTTAAACTGTTGGAAAAAGACAAAAGAATAATATTCTATGGTACATGAACGTTGTATGCAGTTCAAAGTTCTGCATCCATAAATAAAGTTTTATTGGGATGCATAGATGCCTGTTGGTTTACATATCATCCATGGTGATTTTTGGGCTACAGTAGGAGAGACGTCTAGTGTGACAGAACTCTTTTAGTCTGCATAGCCTAAAATATTTACTCTCTGGCCCTTTAAGCAAAAGTTTGCTCACTCCTGATCGAGTCACAGCTTGGCTGCCCCTTGGAATCTTCTGGGAGTTTTAAAAATTCCGGTATCGAGTGGAGGCCTCGGACTCAGGGATGCTGACTTAATCGGCCCCTGGTGTGGCCTGGGTGTGGGGATCCTAAGGGCTCCCAGAGGGCTCAGCCAGGCAGCCAGGCTGAGCATGCCACCTTAGGCTGGCTGCTCGTTAGGACGCCTCTTTCTGCTGTCTTTGCAGCCTGGGTGTGTGCAGGCATCAGAGCACCGTGGTGAGACCGACTGGCACGAGGCTGCTCCAGAAGTGCCCCTCTTCAGGCTTGCAGGCGCTCAGGCCAGGGGGGCGGGGCTGAAACAGAATCAGATGCAGGGGAGAGAGCACAGCCCCATCCCACAGTCACCCAGCTTCCTGCCCGGGGAAGCACACACAGGCAGCATCCTTCTACCGCGGCGCAGTTGGAGGCAGCTCCCAGGTTCCTGTCATTTGCTCTGTTCCCCACAACTCCAGCACCTTGCGGGGTGCGTGTCCCCCCTTTGCCACACCCTGAGCTCACTTCTCTGAGGCCTCAGGGGGCCCGCATGAGCATCCTGCTGCCCCGCATAGCAGGCTGAGACTCACACCCAGACCTGCGGGTCAGGGCGGCTGTCGTGGCCCCCAGCCCTCCTGCCGCAGGACGGGGGACCCAAACCCGCCTCTCTGCAAGCCCGGCTCGGGGTCTGGCTTTCAAAGTGCCCAGCATTGCAGCAGTGGTGGCAACGTCCTGCGGCTTCTCACTAACAAATCTTTTATTTTTGGCCTGAGACAGCTAATGTGTGGCCAACGTATCCAAGGAAACCGGGATGCTCAGAGCAAGCTGTACCAAGTCTCCATGCTAAAACCATCAGAAGGCTAATTCGAGCCTTGCCAGTTATTTATTTCATTATTTTTAGACCCCCGCGTATCATTTTACACACTTTTCCGACAAATGTGACCATCGGACTCACGAGTGCTGCGCATTCAACCACGTGTCTGCTCTTGCTTGTGCTGTGTGTAGGGTGTGTGCACGTGTGTTCTGTGTGTTCCGTGTGTATGTTGCCTGCATGTGTTGTATGTAATGTGTGTATGTGTGATGTGTGTATGCATGTGCTGTGTAGATGTGTGTGTCTGGTGTATGTACTGTCTCTGGTGTTTATGTTATGTGTGATGTGTATATGTAGTGTCGTGTGTTTATGCATGCTTGTGTGTGCATATGTATATGTATTGAATGTATATGTTGTGTGCATATGATGAGTTGTGTGTGTATTATATATGCATGTGTTGTACGTATGTTTATGTGTTGTGTGTATGCATTTTGTATGTATGTGCTGTGCATGCGGGTAGGGATCTGTGTGGCATCTCTCCTGTGTGTGTATGTGGTTTATGTCTGACTGTGTGTCTGTGTGGTGTCTCTATATGTTGTGTGTCTGTCTGTGTGTCTGTACATGTTGTGTGTGTGTTATGTGCTTATCTTTGTCTCCGTGTGTGAGGCGTCTCTCTATGTCTGTGTGTAGTTTATGTATGCTGTGTGTATGAAGGGACTGAGTATGTGTGTGTGCATGTGTGCACACACATGCACGTGCATGCATGCACATGCTTTCTCACTCATCCGGGAGCTTCGGGTGAGGCCCACATGCCTCTTCACCCCTCAGAGGCAAAGCCAGAGTGTCCCACCCCCAGACAACCAAAAAGCCCTCCACACTGTCACAGGGAGACTGGGAGTAGGGTTGCTTGATAAAAGATGGGACACCCAGTTACGTTTGAATTTCAGATCAGCAGTGAATCATTTTTTAGTATAAGTGAAACCCAAACATATGCATAAGAATTGCATAAGTGGGTCCCATGAAATAGTTGGGATGTACTTTTACTAAAAATTGACTCATTATTTATCTGAAATTCAGATGTAACCGAGTGTACTTTCATCTGCTAATGTGACAACCTTAATGAGGGGAAATCACTCCCGATTGAGAATCACTATTCGCAGCCTAGATTCTCAAACATAATGCCTCAGTTTCTTCTCCTGTACGATGGGTAGAATATTAATACCTTGTGTGCCTGGTTGGGGTGCTCTAGGCACTAATGGGCCTGAGGCAGGCAGAGGTGACATGTAGGAGTGCTCGGCAAGCACCAGCAGCTCTTTTCCAGGACACCTGGTCGGGGTCCCTGTGCTACAAGCTGGGCTTCTTTTTGGCCTCCGCATCCTTCTTCTCCCTACCTTCTTCTGCTCTTTGTCCTGGATCTCCTTGGGTGACAGGTGACCAAGGAAACACACACAAAAACACTCTAATGCTGGGCAGCAGTGGGCGGGGCCCTACAATCTCTGTAAATGTCCCGGGAGAAACAACCGCCCATGGGGAGCCCACATCCACTGCTCAGACTGTGCCTGGCCTGTGCTCAGCCCCCAGGGAGCAGTGATGCCCAACGCAGACTCAGGCCCTGTCTTCCTGGGCTGGGGTGGGAGACAGGCTTTCTTCGGATAACCACAGGGAAGCAGTAAAGGAGGCTGGGATGGAAAGGATTTGCAGTCTGTGAACCTGGAATCCCTTTGACACCTTCTTCCTCCCCCTCACCCCACAGTCTCACCCAGCAGCAAATCCTGGGCTCTGCCTCTGTTTCTTAAAGAGCTTTATCGGAGTGTTGCTGGGTTCTGATAAACTGCTCCTGTTTAAAGCCCTGTAAGTTCTGACCTATCGCACTCCTGTGAACCCCTCATCACAATCCAGACTTTGCATGTCTCTGACTCCCCCAAAGCTGCTTCGTGTTCCTGGTGATCCATCTCTCCAGCCTGCTGTCCCCCAAGCAAGCACCGATCTGCTTCTGTCATTTTAGATGGCTGCGTTTCCTAGAGTTTATATAAATGGAATCATACAGTATGTACTTTTTTGGGTCTGGCTTCTTTCCTCAACATAACTATTCTGAGATTTGCTCACACCGTTGTGTGTTATCAATAGTTTATTGCTTTTATTTCTGAGCAGTATTCTGTTGTGTAGCTGTATCCCAGCTTGTTTATCCGGGGACCTGTTGATATAGCCACCTCTATTTTTTATTTATTGAAGTATAACATACACAGAAGAGTGCATGAAATGTATGTAACCAATAAGTGAATTTCACCAGATGAGCCCTCCTATGTAATAGCACCCTGATGAAGAGACAACATGCTGAGCAGCCGGACTGCCCCATCCACAGACATCTCTACCTCTTTCTGTCTCTACCTCCTGTTCCGGGGCAGCCCTCACCCTTTGTTCTAACACAGATCGAGCTGGCAGTTCACATGGTACTTTCTTTTTTTGGTGTCTGGCTTCTTTCACCCAACATTGTGCGTACTGAGATCCATCTTTGTTGCTGCACATGGTGGTAACTGGCCTCTTTTTATTGCCGAGTAGCAGTACCTTGTGTGAATAGGCTGCATCTGACCCGCGTCTCCTGCCGATGGACCTGAGGGCTGTTTCTAGCATTCTGCTGTTAGAAATAATACTGCCCTGAACTGGCTGCCGCCATGTCCTTGGCGTACCTGGTTTTCATTTCTATTGGGCCAGGAGTGGTTTCTGGTGCTAGGTGTGCACAGGGCTGACGAGTGGATATTCTTCTTAAATTCCTTCAAATTAAGCCTATTCGCTCCCCAGCCCCCCACTGCCATCTTGGCCCAATTTGCTATCATTTGTACCTGGGGACCTCAGCAGCATTCAGAGGTCCCCTCACACCCTCCCAGCCTGCTCTGCACACGGGGGTCAGAGTGAGCAGTCAAGGGGCCGTGGGACTGTCTACTCCCCTGCTCTGGTGTCATCTCAGCAGCCTGGGCAAACCCAAATCCCCGACCTAAGCCACTGGCCTGGGCCTTCCAGGCCCTGACTCCTCTTTGCGTTCCCTGGGGAGGATGACCATCCGGCACAGAAGACAAATCTGCTGTCAGAGGTCCAGGGGTGAGAAGTCTGTGCGTGAGCAGGCTGCTGCCCTGGGGCTCCGCCAGAGAGCCGTGCCCTGGCCTTTTGCCGTCTCCGAGATGGTCCGCAGCCCAGCCCCCTCTCTCCGGCCTCACAGCTGTCGTGGGGCCTCCTTCTGTCCTCAGGTCTCCCTCACTCGGATTCATCTGTCAGGTAAGGACACTTCTGCCCTGGTAGCCCTGCGTGTGGGACACGAGTTTGTCCTAAGACGGGAAGGCCTGTTCTGGCTTCTCCTACTCTCCCAAACTCTCTCCCACGCGGCGCTCACCAGGCCTCCTCTGCTCGGCGTTCAGCTTGCGTGTTACCCACACGCAGCCGCGGTAGGCCCCGGTACTGCCCCTGAGTCCCCATGTCATCCCAGCTGAGATCCTGGCCTAGAGCCCAGCCGCATCATGCACTTACACACGCAGCAGTGAGTGCCCAAGGGGTGCTGGGTGCTGGGGTGCCGAGCTCTGCCTTTGAAAATGGAGAACAACGCTGGACTAAACGGTAAACCCCTATTCTTCAAGGAGCTGGTGTCCCTGAGCAGCAGGAAACAAATGCAAAGCTTCTTTACCACCGGGGAGAGTCGAGCAGCACAGACTAAACGTCACAGCCTGGCAGCAAGAGCAGACAGAGGCACAGGAACCACGGCCAGCCAGGGTCGCTGCCCCGGGGAGTCGGTGTGTGTCATACCCCAGCTGAGGGACTCTGAGAGTGCCCTGTCCCAGATTTGATATCCGGGTGCCACTTGGCTTCTGAACACAGTATTGCAGGATGCTTGCTGCTCTGGACTGCTCCTCCTGGTTTCTGGACTTTGCAGAGGGCAGGGGCAAGCAGTTGAACTGATGCTAAGGTCTTTGGGAACCTGGCCTCCTGCAGTGAACAAAAAAGCGCGCCCCCCCCCCCCCGGGACAAAAGAAAGCCTCTTTCCTAACAGCCAAGCGAAAGTTCCGGGGCTGGTACTCACTGGCCTGGCTTGCTCACATGCCCTCCCCCTCCTCTCCTCTCCTCTCCTTTTTTCTTCCCTCCTCTCTCAGCTTTTATATACATGCCCCTGCCTGAAGTACTCCCTTGTGCCTACCCCTGCTGAGTCCTCAGCTGTGGGCCTCAGTTTACTATCCCTTTCTCTAGAAAGCTTCTGCCCATCTACTGGGCCAGACACAGGCCCCTCACCCAGTGTCCTGTGCCTAACACAGTGCCGGGCAGACAGCAGCACATCTGCCTGCTCACGTCCACCCCTCTCGCCTCTGTCCTTTGTTCTTTTCTGCTTCCTTGTCTCCTGCTGAGACACAGGGCCCAGCACTGAGGGGCAGGGCTGTATCTCCCCTTCACAGCCAGGCACCAAGAGCGGCAGAGTACAGACTCTCCCTCCACCCCGCACCTTGGAGGGTGGGCGGTGGCTCCAGGCATCTGCTGCGCGTTGCTGGGAGTTCTGGAGGCTTTGGGACAGAACTGTTTCGACCTTCCAAAAAAGGGCATTTCCAAAGGGGCAGCAGTACTAGAGCTATAAAAGGGATGCTTGGAAGTGAGTTCTTGTCTTTCCCGAACTGGCTCTGTAATTATTTGCAGGGGTCCTTTGGGTCTGCTCAGAGACATAAGGCCATGCTCAGCTCGCTGACCTCCTGGGACATCTTTTCCATGAGGCCCAGCAGTGAAGTTGCCAGATTAAATATAGGACACGAAGTTAAATTTGACTTTCATATAAACAGTGAGTGATTTATCAGCATAAATTGTGCCAAGTATTGCACAGGACACACTTACACTAAAAAATCATTCATTCATACCTGAAATCCAAACCTAGCTGGACATCTTGTGTTTGTATTGGCTAAATCTGGCGATCCCATCCATAGAAGGTGAGTCAGATGAATGAATTGGTGAGTTTGTATTAGTTATCTAGTGCTGTGTAACAAATTCACATACACTCTGTAGCTTAAAACAACACAGATTTGTGATCTCGCAGGACTGGTGGATCAAGACCTGGGCCTGGCTCTGCTTCGGGGGGTTACCAGGCTGAAGTCAAGGCACAGACATCCAGGTGTGGGACTGGAAAGGAGTCAGCTTCAGGCTTCCCTCAGGCTGTTGGCAGAATTTATTCCCTTGTGGTCCAAGAATGATGGCAGTTTGCTTTTTTGGGGCCGCTAAGGAGAGAAAGACTCAAGGGCCAGCGTGCCAGCAGATGGAGTCCAACCACATGCTGTCATGCTAGGGGCGGCAGTCTGCAGCATGCCGTGTTCTGTGGGCCGGCATCAAGTGTCAGGCTTGCCTGCCATCTGGGGAGAGGGCAAGGACCTTGTGTCTGTCCTGGCAGAATCAAGCTTCCTACCACTTCACTTTGCCCTCACACACCAGAATGCCAGTTCCCTTCATTTGGAGCAGACCCCAGGGGGGTCCATCCTTTAGTCCCCTAAAGGACACGGACATCCGAGCCACAACGCTGTCCAGGCCTCTATTTCCCTATCTACAAGACAGGGAGGGTGGTGGACCCTCTCAGGATGGTTTGTGGGTTCTGGGTGACCATCCAGGCAGCATGCTGAGCTTGGGGGGTACAGGGGGATACAGAGCCCTGAGCCCTGTACTGGGCACTGTGCTAAGGGCTCCCCAAGGTCAGGCCTTCAGCGAATTGCAGGCTGTCAGACCCTATGCGGCCACTTTCCTGGCCTAGGTAGCCAGTCGCCGAGAGTGGAAACTCTGGCCTGGGATGTGCTGTGTGAGTTTTCTGAACAGCAGAGATAAACATGTTTCAAACTTGGTTTTATTTTTGGTTCTGGGGAAGGTGGGCAGGCAAAGTAACCATTTGACAAGCTCTTCCTACATGCCCGGCACTCCCCGGGCACAAGACCGGCAGGAGACACCGGATGCCGAGGCCTCATGTAGATGACCTTGGGAACTCACCTGTAGGGTCTGGCCCTGCGGGTGTCCCCAGCCCCTCCCAGCTCCCCCATGTCAGTCTGGAGTCACCCCTTTCACATTTCTGTGAGCACCTGGAGCACCTCGAGTGGGTTCCTGGCCTGACTCAGCAGGGCAGCGTGAGCCCCAGAATCTGCGTTTCTGATGAGCTCCCAGTGCTGCTGAAGCTGCAGGTCTGTGGAGTTTAGAGTAGAACTGGGGTGCCACTTTTTATTAGGATTCTCTAGCAGGGGTGGCTGTGAGATAAATCCTTTGGCTCCTGGCTCCTCCTCCCTTTGAGCAGTAGTGCGTAGTCCCTGCCACCACCCCTTGGCTGTGGGCTGGGCTCATGGCTCACTACTTTTTCTTTTGAGACAGAATCTTGCAAAGTTGCTCCGGCTGGTCTTGACCTTGTGATCCTCCTGCCCCAGTCTCCTGGCAGCTGGCACTACAGTCACATGCTACTACGCTCGGCAGTGGCTCACTTCGAACAGAATTTGCTCCAAGTGATGGTGTGGCCCTGCTGTGTTTTGAGTCACAAAAAGCCCTGGGCCTTCAACCTGGTTCCGTCTTGGACAACTTGCTCTGGAGGCCAGAGGGTACCTCCTGAGGACACTGCAGTAGCCCTGCGTTGAGCTCGTGGGACAAGAGACTGAGGTCACGTATGGGGAGCCGCAAGTTGTCTTGGAGGCAGCTCCCCCGGCCTGGTGAAGCCTTCTGACCGCTCCAGTCCTGGCTGTCACCTGACTGCAGCCTCAGGAGACACTTTGAGTGAGGACAACCCAGTGAAGCCACCCTGAGTCCCTGATCCCCAAACCATGAAGTTTTGGGGTGTAAGCAATGCACTGAGTGATTTTTAATGTGCACCCGGGAAAAGGGCAGTTGTAGTGGAAGGGACACACAGTGACCGAGTGGTTGTTTGTACCAGCGGTTCCCACCCGAGTGGCCTTCGACTGCCCTCGCAGGCTCATTAACTGCCCCTCTGGGGGGTGGGAGCCGCAGCCCGAGGGAGACCGCGCCTGCCTGCAGTGGGTCTTGCTGAGCACCTTCGGGCCCCACCGCCAGGCCTACGCCTCCCCGGCCCATCTGTTCTCTGAGCTAAATCCCCAGCCCCTGTTCTCCCGGCCTCCTGCCCCTCCCCCAAGGCGCCCCTTAGCGCGCTGGCGGGGGAGCCAGCCCGCAGCGCTCGGCCTCCCTTCCCACTCCTCTGTCCAGTGCAAGGCAGCACGTGATGAGACAAGGGGCCTCCGTGCCCAGAGGAAACATCGTGAAGCAATAATAGAAAAGGCTCTAAGTTCACTCTGCGGATCTGAAGAGGGCCCGGAACTTGTCCCGAAGGACAGAAAGCAAGTCGCACATTTTTGAAAGTTAAAATAGTTGAATTGTTTTTTCCATCTTCATCCGCCCCCAATTATAAAAGCAGTACATGCTCATGGCAAAAAATAGAGGAAAAAAAATTTATAAGGAGAAAGAAAGTGGAAAGGATCCAGAATCTTACTGCCCAGCAACGCTACTTTTAACATTTCTCCCAGGCTCATTTCTATGCATATTTGCACACATGGGTGTATATATATGTGTGCGTATATATTTAAATATATATTGAGGCAAAAATAGAATCACACTATGAATGCTGTTAGCGGATTGCTTTTCTCCCACCTACCAAGCTCTCCATGCTAATGAATGTGGGCTCACTGTCATCTCCTGTGGCGATAGAGCAATGCGTTTGAGAGCAGCGTACATTTTTTTTGAGCAATCCCCTGAGGTTGGACACGGAGGCTGCTTCTGGCTTGTCTTCACTGGGTAAACGATGCAGTAGAGAACATCCTTGTACCTTGCTCTTTGTGTAAGTGCCTGATCTCTGACTTGGAAAAACTTTCTGCCGGTGAAATTGCTGCGTCGGAGGACGTGCATGGGTCACCTGTGCTGTCTGCATAAGGGTCCTAAAGGTGGGCTCCAGAGTCAAGGGCACAGAGGGATCTGGGTTCTCACCCTGGGCTGTTCTGCCTGGGACACATTTCCTGACCTATCCCGATGCCTCAGTCTCCTCATCCGTAGAATGGGAAGGTGAACTGAGTGGGCTTTCCACACATGCAGGAACAGTCTCTCTCCGGAAACAGCGATCCAGACAGACTTCCGGTTGGGAAGATGTTTTGGAGAACTTGGCACCTGCTGGAAAGTAGAGAAGTACAATAACATAGTGATGGCTGGTTGTGTTCACCCTACGTGAGGCACTGCTCTGAATCCCCCCCACCACGCCTGCCAGTCCAGTCCTGGGGATTGGACTCAGGCCTTTGCACTGAGTTACATCCCCCACCCTTTTTTATTTTTTATTTGGAGACTAAGTCACTAAGTTGCTCGGGCAGGCTCCACTTGCCATCCTCCTGCCTCAGCCTCCCAGAATGCTGGGATTACGGCTGTGTGCTAGCACACCGGCTTGCTCCAAAGCCTTTCCCAGCCATCTCATTCTTGTATTTTCAGAGGAAGAAGATGACACATGGAGAGGTCAGTGTCCAGGCTTGGAGGAGTGAAGCCAGAACTCAGATGCAGTGGTTTGAGTCTAGAGACTCGGTCTCAACCACTGTGCTGGGGATAGGACAGGGAGGAGAGAATGTCTGGGATCAGAGGACGCGGGTTCAAATCCTGGCTTTGCCTCTTCATGGGAGGAGGAGCTGTTGAGTGGCTGCATGAGTGTTAGTCTGTGTGTGTGGGGGTAGAGACAGGCAATAAACAAGCACACTGATTGCAGCTCATGGATAGACAGAAAAGGCCCCAAGGAGAGGAGGAGAGGAGAGGAGGAGACTTGCTTTGGGTTTGAGGGTCTGGGATGGGCTTCCTGAAGACAAGAACACTGAGGTGAGGCCAGAAAGGCAAGCAGGGAAGAAGTCACTTTAGGAAAGTAGTTGAGGTCTAGCATGTGCAAAAGCCCTGGGGTGGGCAAAACCTTAGCCAAGCAAGTCTGAGACCTAGAAGGAACTGCTGCTGTTCTGGAGCATCTGGAAAAAGGAGGAAATATGAACTTTTGGCATCCCCATACTATTGCAGAGGACACAGAGTTACAAAGAATTATGCACGTCACCCACTGCCTGGTGCTGGTAACACCAGGCAGAGCTTCCATTGCAGGCACTTGCACAGCTGAGTCCAGCCCTTAGTAGAGGGTGAGTCATGCTCCCTGGCCTTCTGGATGCTCCAGAGGGGCCCAAATCCTGACTTCTGCGTGGCAGCCAGTGAAAAAGTTAAAAGGAATTGTGTGGAGATACAAGTGTGTTTGCGGGTTAAGCCCCACCATGGACCATGCCTTGGTGTGCTCTGATGGCCTCTCTCTGCACCTCTGTCCCTTTCTCCAGTGATGTGCCGGACACGGGCCCTACCTGCTGGGGCTGTTGTAGCTGGCTGTGGGTATCAGAGGGAGATTCCGGGAGATGGGGCTGCGTCTTTCAGCCCAAGATGAGTTACTGTTTAGGAAGGGTGACTCCTGTGTTAGTCATTTTTTTGTTGCTTTGACCAAAATACCTGACGTACACAATTTAAAGGAGAAGAAGTAGATTTTGGTTTTGGAGTTTTCAGCCCGTGCGTGGCTGGTCCCAAGGCAGAAGCACTGTGGCGGAAGGGCACAGCAGGGGAAGCCTGCTCAGGGGAAGAGCGGGGAGCTAGGGGCCAGGGGCCGGTAGAGTCTCCAAGGCCACCCCCGAGACCCACTCCTCCAGCTAGGCTCTGCCTCCTAATAGTCCGTGCAGCTGCGGGCCCCTCTGTGGGTTCATCCCTGGATGAAGTCTGGGCCCGTACAACCCGGTCACTGCTCCAACGCTATTGCTCCAGTCAGGGTGACAAGATTAACCAGAGTATTCCTGTTTCCTCAGTCCCCGCCACTTCTGGAAGTGACCTTGAAGTGGTCACAGCTCTAGACTGGCCTGTCTTTCTACAGCGAATGACAGGGTAAGAGCAGCCAAAGGCTTGCTGCCCCTCTCAGCTTTCACTTAAACCTGACATGACAACGTCCAAGGTCGCTGCCCAAGGAATGTGTCTCAGTGACGGGTGTAAGGGATCTATGAGCACTTTTGGAAAGTCGCAGTTGGGAAGCCACCTAAATGTCCACCAACAGGGAACTGATAAGTAAGAGTACAAGCGCACCGTGGGCCCGGGGAACTGTGGAGAAGGTAGGAACAGGGCTGGGAAACTGTGGCCTTGAGCCCGGGCCTCCCCAGGACCTCCCTCCCCGCATTTCTGCACATAAAGTTTTATTGGCACATAGCCACACCCCTTTGTTCACATGTCATCTGCCGCTGTTTTCAGGTTACACAGACAGAGATGACTAGTTGTGACAGAGACCACATGGCTTGCACCAGCTGAAATATTTACTTTCTGATGCTATTCAGAAAGATCTTGCTGATCCCTGAGTTCTACCAATAACCACCCAGGTGAGAGACGCCTGCTGCGTAGGGAAGAGGAAGGAGCTGCACAACACAGGCAGAAGAGGAGTTCAGTTTTATAAGGAACCATGAAAGACAAATGAAATCACAGAAACATGCAAACTGATGTATTTAATAGATGCGTGAATATGTGAAAGAATACGCCCCAATCTGCTGATAACCTCTAACCTCTGGAATCTTAAGTCTTAAGTCTTAACGTCTTTATTAGATGTTAGCTAGGTGCTGGATTGTACGCCGACTGCAGAGACTTGTACTTAGTTCTGCAAGAAGACAGATCCCTCTTAGGTAGCTGAGAAAATGAAGACACAGAGAGGTGAAGTTACTTGCCCAACGTTGCATGACTTTTAAGCAGCAGAGCTGGGACTTGAACCCTCCCCCCCTCTCGCCTCCTTGGGGCTCCCGTGTGATTTTCAGAGGACTCCCAGGCGGATACTGCTCTTCAATGAGTGAAGGTGGCCGCACATTAAGGGGAGGGCCTGCTCCCGGTCCCTCAGGGGCCTCGCAAGCTGCACACACCTGTATGCAGGACAGCAGGAAACTTAACCTGTCCCACCCAGATTTTCCAAGACACTGCATTTCATGAGCGTTATCAAATGGTGACATATGAGTCGTGAGTTGTTGTTAATGCTGATTGAATAGTGCTAAGATGACTAAGTGTGGCAGGCTTTGAAGCAATGAGGTTCATAAAAGGTGTTAATAACCTCTTAAGTGCCCTGGTGATATTCCTACCTGTCGTAAACTGCTCCCAATTAGGCCTCTGCACTCTTCTTGCCTGAGGAAAGAGGGGGGAACCCAGTGGAAGGCTGGGTGGAGTCTTCTGGAACCTTCTACAGTAGACCAGAGGAGAAGCTTTGCCTCTTTGGGGGAGAGTGAAGAAGAGAGCCTGGAAATGTGTGTGTGCCTTCAGAAGGAAAGCCCTTCCCAGGTCCAGCAAGAGGGCTCTGGTCTCGAAGCGCCAAGCATGTGATGAAAGAGTAGGGCCTGGGCTCTGGGGCCTGACAAGCCGCTCTCGGTGGGTGCCTAAGTTGGCAGAACTCAGACTAGCCAGACATGGTGGTCACGCCTGTAACCCCAGCTACTTGGAAGGCTGAGGCAGGAGAATCATAAGTTTGAAGCTACACTGGGCAACTTAGTGAGATTCTGCAGTTTAAAAAAGGGGCAGGGATGGAGCACAAGTGGTAGAGCACTTGTGTAGTACTCTCAAGGCCCTTGGTTCAATCCCCAGTACTGGGGAAAAAACAAAAAAAAAA
>PVJO010007124.1:0-84015 GCA_004026905.1 Hystrix cristata | reverse complement strand
TGTAATTATCAGCCATGGACCCTCTCTCTGGCCTCATAACATTCATTTTATTACGGGAAACTAAGGCCGGAGGAGATTGAGAGGCATGTTCACAGACACCTAAGTGGAGGAGGATGAAGATGGGACCGGCACCCAGCACCTGACTCCTGGGGTTCTGCGATTCCCAAAGCTGTGCATGGCGCTGGGCACAGACCATGCAATCAGCAGCGAGAGTTTGGTGTGGGAACAACTTCAGTGCCCGGCTCCCTCCTTTCCAGTCAAGGGGGAGCAGAAGTGACTATTCCTGCCCCACAGGCCTGCCTGCGCTTGGGTCAGTGGGGGAAGAGGGTGAAGACATCCTCCCCAGTTGTGAAGGGCAAGAGGACGGCTTATTCTGAGAAGATGTGGCACTCCTGTCTTCTTGGTCTGGCCCGATCATGTCTCTCCTTTGCAGTCCTACCACCCAGGAGAGACAGTACCAAGAAGGGAAGATCAGAAGACAGATATCTCTTCTTACAGGATTTCTACAACAAATATGCCCCTTGAGCACACAAATAGTCTTATAGCCTCTGCACCAATTTGGTTAGTAAATTTCCATCAAGATTGAGCTTCATTTTAAATTTTTCTGGCCCCACCTTCTCTGGGATTGCTAAATAGCAAGCTCTAGCAGTGAGGTCAGTGTGCTCTGTGAGTGGCAGGGCTGGAAGAAATGGCATTAGGCAGCCAGCTCCCAGCTCTGGCATGCTTGGCATGGGCCAGGTTATCACGCAGAAGCACAATTGTCCTTTCACTGTGAACATTAAGTCACCCAGGCAGAACAATAAGGATGTGTACCTTTTCCCACTGTGTTTTCTGAAAGAGCAAACTATGGCCGAAATGAGTAGGGAAATGTGTGCTGTAGTCAATGGATTCCGTGGGCTTTGGAGAAAGAGGATTTTAGAAACTCTCAGAAAGCTTGCATTATTTGGGGTCACTTCCTTGGGTCTTGCTTAACTCAGTCTCAGCAGAAAATAGATGACACACATGATTTGACCATTTACCATGTATTTAATAGAGGCACAGTTTATGAAATGTGTAGGCAAAGGACCGGGAAACCATAAGAGGTAGTATTTACCTGAAAGGGTAAGAGAAGTAAGCCCTCCCCAAACTCCTGGGAAGACAGAAAGTCCTGCATGGAGAGGCCACCTGGCAGGCACCGTGACCCTAAGTTGATAGACACAGGCGGCTTTCTTTCAGTGACCTAGCAGGGAAAGGGCAGAACGCATACCCCAGCGTCTTCCCTCACTCATGGGTTCTGCCCATGCATCAAAGCCAGAGTGGGAGAATGTGCTCACTGAAACCAGAGGGGCAAGAGCCCAGAGCCCAGAACTGGGTGGAGAAGGGAGGAGGAGCCATCAGGAGTCATCCAGCACCATTTTTATTTGCCAAGTTCTAGGCACAAGATGGTGCATTGGCGATGACTAAGTAATACTTAAGATTATAAATTTAGGATGACTACACAGTGTATTTTTAAACTTGATTTTTGAGGACTCATTCCACAGTAACATGGTGCTGGACTGTGAGCAAAACATCTTTTAACCCTCTCAGCAGTCTAGGACATTAGGTCATGGTCTTGATGTTCTGTGGAAGAAGCCATGAGGCTTAAATGTGTTGGGGAAATGTCCAGATGAACTGCTCTGTACCAAGCCAGAGCCACCTGAACACCATAAAATGTGTCCTTTGGGTGCCTTTGTCTCTGTGAACCTTCTTGCCTCTTCTGATCCTCATCTGTCAATGTTCAAGACTTCATAAGAGTCAAGGACCCCTGAGTTCAATCCCCAACACCACCCCACCAAAAGAAGAGTCAAGGAAATGTTTGTTTTTGTTTAGTTATTTCATGGCAATGGCCAGGCATCCATGAGCTCTGAAAGGAAGCGGTGGCTTGCTAGTCTCTGGGTGTGAAAGTCTTGCTGGCTGTTCCCTGGTGCTCATCCAGGATCCTGAAACCCTTCAGTGCTGCAGCGTTAGTGATCCAGCACAAAACATGGCTTCTGCTTTTCGTTCCCTCTCTCCCAGATCTGTCATTCCCCCCTACCCAGAGTTCTGCCACTTCATTACGGGGTGACCAGGGCCCTGGGAAGCCCAGCTGTGGGGGCTGAGCCTGTGATCAGCCTGTAAATATCAGCCACAGGCAGCTTTAAGAAAGGCTCCATTTCTACCAGGATATTTTCCATTGAGTTCATTGCTGACTTTCACTTAGTCATTTAAAAATAAAGGGAAGAAAATAATAAGCTTCCATTTTGCATTTTACCAACACATCTCAAAACTAAGTTAATTCTCAACCTTTCTGAATAAAGTTTGTGTCCTGATAAATCTGTTCCCTCAAGAAGATTTTATCATCTTTTCTCAGTTCTCCAGCCTAGAAACCACAATTCCAGTCTAAGATCCTTGCCTGGATGTGACTCTCCCATCCCAACACCCTCCTTCTGCCCTCCATCCTGGGAGGTTAGTGTGGTAAATCAAGTCAGCTCTGTGTGGATTCCCTGTCCTGTTCACTCCAGTTAGTCCCTTCCTTCTCGCTTCTCCTTGCTAAGGGTTCACCCATTCACATCTTCTATTTACTTTGGCCCAAGGGGGAACCTGGAGCAGGATTTAGCTCCTTTCTCTCCATCCTCTTCAGATGCCACATTTCCTTCCTGTAGTCAAAAATCAAGTACTGGTGAGTCACATCTATAATATGGTAAAGTACATATATGTGATCCCATTTGCTACCTTCCTTGCAAGTGTTCTTTTATGTAGACGCCTCGCCCACGCGGGTGCTCGCTGCCTTTATTTTTTTTTTTCGCTGCCTTTATTGAAATAGAGCATCTTCTTTTCCCCAACACTCAACTCCATTTTCTCCACTGAGATAACCCTAACCCCAAGACTACCTGTGGCTTCCAAAGGACCCCTTTCCAGCCCACATATCTTAATCTGAGCTTCCAGTGCTGTCGACTTTCTTCCTTTGAAATCAGTCCTTCTGTGGCTTCACGGCACGACATTCAGTCCCTCTTCTACACTGTCGACAGAATGCCATTCCTTGCCGTCTTTCTCTTCTGGAAAGGGAAGTACTGTATAGCCTTCTGTCAAAGGGCATCACATCTGAAGCCATATTTCTTTGGCTCAACTTCCGCCTTAGATGTTTATTATCTATGTGATTTTAAGCAAGCTATTGGAAAATTTTAATCTCAGTTTGCTTGTCTATAAAATGTGAATTATAATGCTTTGTAGTATGGTAAATTGGTTAGCCATTTGGAATAGTTCTGGAAACTAAGAATGAATACTGTTAGTGTCTACAAGTGGATGTTTTCCAATATCCTGGCATTCTGTATTAGGTTTCTATTGCTGCATGACAAAGTACCCTAAACTCAGGTGCTTAAAATAACACAAATGTATTACTGTACAATTCTGGAAGCCGTAAGTCCTCAGTAAGTCTTACTGGGTTAAAAGTCAAAATGTCAGCAGGGCTTTAGGGCAGAACCCACATGTTTTCCTTTTCCAGTTTGTATAAGCCAATCACATCCATTGGCTTGTAGATCCTTCCTCCATCCTCAAAGTGAGCAATATAGCATATTTAAATCTTTGACTCTGGCTCTCTTCTCTCTCTCTTTCACAAGGACCCTTGTATTACATTGTACCTACTTAGATAACTCAGGCTTATTTTCCTATCTCAAGGATACCTGATTAGCAGCCTTGAATTAATATGCAGCT
The DNA here is from genome assembly GCA_004026905.1 of Hystrix cristata. Taxonomy (NCBI): domain Eukaryota; kingdom Metazoa; phylum Chordata; class Mammalia; order Rodentia; family Hystricidae; genus Hystrix; species Hystrix cristata. The sequence goes on along the minus strand of PVJO010007124.1, from coordinate 80,307 downwards.
TAATTGCTTGGTGTGCAACCTAGCATAGTCACAGATTGCAGGAATTAGGACTGACATTTTTTGAGGAGGCTGTGATTTTGCTTACTTATTACAGAAACTACTTTTCTTTCCATCAGTTCTTTGGACAATCGGATGAAACTCTCTGGCTTCAACTATCAACTCACTACACATTTTTCTTTCTAATTTTCAGCCCAATCTCAATCTTGAATCAGGTCTAAGACATTTAATTAATTACAAGTCATCTGCCCCTGTAAACTCATCAGAATCCCATGAACAATTCAATTCTTTCTCCTGATGGTGTTCAATCTACAAATAGCCCAAGTTCCTTCCCATGTTTATCAAAGAATAGAAGGTCTTTCTGTCAACTTTCAGTGAGCAGAAATAAAAAAAGCTTTAGTGGATATCTCCATCAACCCATGGAGAAAGGATGCTCCTTTAAACAGTATTTATTATATTTTCCAAGTGTAGCAGCCAGGAGTATATGCATCATAGATTCCCACAGATGAAGAGTCTGAATGACCGAGGCCCCAGCTCCTACACTCCATGGTCCACAGCAATATTTAGACTGTGGCCAGGCTGCTTGTTAGCTGCTCTCACCAATGACATCAAGGCCAGGGCACTAAGACAGGTCTGTTTCTGAGAATATTGGAACTCATCCAACAGTGGACTGTAGGTCTGGGATTCCCCTTCGTCTTGGAGGACCCACCTTAGATTCCAGGGCAGTCTAGAAGATGTCTACCTAGCCTTAGTTACCTCTGTCCTTTACCGTGGGTCAGACTTCAGTGATTTTCTCAAGTTCTCCCAGCTTCTGCTTCCTTTTCTCCCACTCAGCTGTTTACCTTAATTTAAAAAACAAAAATCATTTCTCTTTAACCCCCATCTTATGTCTGCTTCTCAGGAGATCTGGACTAATATGTCGTGTGTCTGAGTTGGAGGGTTGAAGTGTCAAGACCTGATGATGACACCTACTTGTCTTGAGTTCCAGGAAGACACAGAGAATTTATGATTCCCAGTAAGGGAGCAATCAGACAATGCAAACTTCCTGGCACCAGCAGAAGAAAGTGGGAGGAAAATGAGATGTTTTAGAAACAACAAAGGGATCTGGGAGACAGGACTGCTGTGAGATGATGTCATGCTTGACATAAATTGACAATTAATTGACTAGAGATTTGAGAACAGCTCAGCAGGGGAGCATTCATCAGAGAGATGGGAGGGAGAGAGAGAGACAAGGGAGGAAGGGAGGAATGGAGGGAGGGAGGGAGAGAGACAAGGGAGGAAGGGAGGAATGGAGGGAGGGAGGGAAAGAGACTGAACGTGTAGTGGAACAAATATGTATGATCACTTCAATGTGTCTCTGAATTAGTCTGCCCTTGTCTACTTGTGCAGCATCTTCCAGTTCTTGGGGCTGACTGTGAGGGGCATGGACTTGTTCACTGAGTGTCCACCAAGAGAAACAGTGGGTAGAGGTGTCAGGGAGCAGAATTAGTCTCATGAAAACAAAACTTTTCCCACAGACACCTCTTATGGTGGATAGCTGGGGGCAGTCTGCTATAGATACAAGGAATTCCTGCCATGGGTGACAAATAGGACTGGGCAGCCCACAAGATCTTTCATCTCAGAGATTTGTATGGACTCACCATCCATCTGAGTGCGTATCCCAGCAGATTTCCAAATATGGAAGAATATCTAAATCATGTGGGAAGGGCCGAAAAATGCTTCACGCCTTTGGGATCCAGAAGTTCTAAATACAGATCCCAAAGAGGGAATTGAAAGGAAGCGCCGGGAACCTAGATTAAACCATAACAAATAATTTCCCTCCAATTCTATTGGCCAGTCTGCTTTGTTAGGGAAAATTCAGGGAACTTCCCTAGATTTTAGATGTAGTTAACCAGTATCTTTTATTAGGAATCTCTTATGGTGTCAGAACTGGATTGGTTTGTTTAAATATGCTTGAGAAATACATCAGAACCTGAAAGGGGTGAGTTAAATTTTGGCTCTACTAATTATTTCCTGAGTGAGATTTTTAGCTTTTCAGAACTTCAGTTTTCCTCTCTGTATGACAAGGATAATAACAGTACCTCCTTCTAGGTTTATCAAAAGGATTAATGGGGCCAATAATAACCATACTCACGTTTAATTTTCTCTCTGCCCATCACTATTTTAAGCACATCTCTTAGGTCATTTATTTCTAATAACTCTTTGAGTTCAGTTCAATGATGGTTCCCATTTTGTAGGTGAAAAAATGAGGTCTCAAGAAGATAAATAACTTGCTACCAGTTGAACAACTAATAAGATATCCAGCTGAGATTTAAACCTAGGCAATTTACCCAGAATCTTTTCCTTTTAAGAAGTCTGCTATCCCATTGTTGTGTGGAGCACTTTACCCAGAGCTTAGACCATACTATGTGCTTGATAACTATTAGCTAATGTTATAATCACCGCTTTTACCCTGAGGCTTAGAGTGCAATTGTCACAACTCTCCAGCATCTGCACTAGTCTACTCCCATTCTACTCCAGTAGCTACTTGCGAAGCCAGAACACCTGCATCTTCATTGTGTGCGCTGCCTGTCTGTGTGATGGGAAGGCAGCACGCATTGAGGGAGTTACTGACCGAGACTGGGAACATCAAATTCAGAACTTGTTCCTGTTGAATAAGATCAGTAAGTGGTATTATTTGCTATATTTCTCATAGGTTTGAAGAGGAATCCTTACAGAAATAAAATATAAGCCCTTTAATCCTAATGTTCTTTTAGTTCTGTAGGACACACAGAAGTACCCCAGGAACTTTAATGTCAAGGAGAACTTTTTTGGGATATGAAGGAGGGGGAGTTAAAAGACATCTCTATTGTAGCAAAAAGAAATTAAGGAGATGATTCATCCCATTCTAGGGGGAAAGAAGAACTCAAAGATCTTGAAATATGTGAGATTTTATACTTAGTTTTAGAGGGAAAAAGTACCATCAACTTTATAATCTGAAGACTCCAGTGAGGATAATAAAAGCTGCTTTGATGATCACTATATTCTTTAGCTATTTTCCCAGCTTTCTCCCTCATTTCTCTCATACAGAAGTTCTCACCCAGGCCATCTCACTCACTCATACATCTCACTCATCCCACTCGTCTCACTCATACATCTCACTCACTCATACCTTCTCAGAGATAAATGTATAGTTTTAGCGGTAGTAAGAGCTGGCTTTGAGACAAGTTTTGCCACTTCCCATTGGTAAGCTATGGGCAATACCTTCATTGTCTCCAAACTCCACTGTACTTTTTGAAATGTCAGTAATACTCGTATACATGTTGCAAAGATCCTATGGGACAAAAGGGGAAAATATGTAAATGCAATTTGTGCCTGAGATGGAGCCCAACTACTCGCCCTGTAGGAATTTGTGATGCTTCTGTAATGATGTGAGTTTTTGTATCAGTACATCTGAGCCTCAACAGCACTTGGGAAGCAGAGCGAATCACATCACTGACTTCTGTTAAGTTCGATGACAAACCTTTGACCTTTGAGTCAGTGAAAATAAGAATGCTTTGGTGAAAGTGCCTATCAAATACCTATCATCCACCATAAATATATACAATCCACTGCCCCAAAAGCCCTATATCAATTCTTCAGTTTGCCATATCTCAGATTCTTATTGTCCCCAGCATCGACAAATACCTCAAAAGTTTAGTGGTTTCTTAAAGCAAGCATTTATATCTTGCCCACACATCTGAAGGTCATCTGAATGAATGTGATCTGAGCTGGGGCTCAAGTGGGTTTAGCTCTGGACCATGAGTCAGGCTTACGGCTGGCAGCTCCCTGCACTTCTCATTCTTCAGGTGATGACAGAAGGGTAAGAGGTCAGCCCACCCATGCGAATGCACCTCAAGTCTGGGATTGAGTCACATGCAAGAACATCTGTGGGTCAAAACAAGCCACAAGACTGAGCTCAGTTATGACAACATGGCCAGAGATAAATGTCCCCAAATACTATAAGGGAGTGACAAATGGGACTGTGTCTCCTTCCATCACACCTGAACTCCACATGTCTTGGCTTTTCTAAACCTTTCAAATTGTGGAGATCAGACTCAGGTGGTGTGGGTGACTTCAGTCTATGAGAACACTGCATAGAGCATGCAAGGACAAGCTAGACACCATCTTAGTCTTCTGGAATGAGAATTGAGTGTTTCAGTGTGCAGGGACTAAAAGCCACATGCCTTCTCTGTGACTGGCACGTCCCCGGGCCCGGCATGGAATGGCTGCTCAGTAAATGCTTACTGACAGGCACGTGAATTACCCAGAAGCAACTCCAGTGGTTTTTCACCTTGTCATGTTCCCAGAAATAGCATCTATTTCCTTTTCTTTGTGGCCATCAGCACAGTCATGATTCAGCTTCTCCATCTTTGTTCTTTCTGGACTTTTTTTGTATTACTTTGCCTTTTTTCAATGACTACCACACCTCTTAAATTCCCCCACGATGAAGGAATATATTGACTTAATTAACTGTCTTCCAGCCTGTTGGGCAGAGCTGCCCATATGATGTGCCGCCTCACTGGCATGAGCAAGCCAGTGAGCGAAGGCTTCTTTCCCCACTGCCCGTCGCGCTTCAGTCACAGGAATGGAGACCTGTGCAAGGCGTCCTTCTGGCTGCTCCTCAGCAGAGGCCTCTCGGTTTTGCTCTCACTTAGAGACTCAAGATCTTACTTTGTGTTGCCTTGCCTTTCTCTCTCTTTACGGGGCTGCGTCATGCGATTTGAAAGGACCACGTCTCTCTAGCACCAAGAGGTCTTTTCACCTCCGAAGGGCTAATCATAGTCTGATGAGCCAGCTAACCCTAACCTCATCATTTTCTCGCCCTGGCTCTGTTAGGGCGAGGTGAGGAAATCCCAGGCTTCCTGCTGTATCCAAGGCTCAAGGTAATTCCCACCTCTGTGGCTCGCCTAGCATAACTCACCTAGCTAGAAGTCATGTTTTCATCTCTTCCCCGACCAGATTCTCTTGAAACAAATACTGTGAATTACATTACATGTAAGCTGTAGTTTAATCCCTTAGTTTCATATGAAACTGCCCGTGTTAAAATCCCTGAGATCTAACAAAGAAACTCTCTCAGCCCCCGCTCTTCGCTCAGATTCCCACCAGCTCCTGTCTGCCTCCTCCAGCTGCCCTCCACAGCCGTTTCTTACTACCCGGGGTTTGGAGTCTGGCCTTTTTTTCTTGTTGGCCAGTGCCCTCTTTTCAGCCTACCTAGTGACTTACCTGTATACCAGATCACATCATGGCTTTTGTTTTCTTTCTTTGCATCCACATCTTCCCACCTCAACAACTCCTCTTTCTCTCTGCTCCGACTCCAGTTCCTTATGGCTAGAAGTCAAGAAGCCAACTGCCAGTTTCTCTCAAATTCAGCATTTCCAAAGTTCACCTTTAGAATGAATAGCCTTTTGTTCTACAGAAAAGCAAGTTTTCTAGAAAACAAATACAAACTGCGTTTCAAGGAGGATGGCGATGTCTTCGTGCCTCCTGCAGAATGATTCGGCAGTGCAGAAACAGCAGTACCTTCCTGTGGTGCCCACTTGTCTTTTAGGGGGAAGGGAGGGTACTGGGATCAAGCTCAGGGCCCTGCACTTGCTAGGCCAGCACTCTGCCACTGAGCCAAATCTCCAACTCCTGCCCACTTGTCTTTGCCAACCATCCTTGCTTTGTCTTTCCAGACACAGCCCATCATGGGTAAACTCACCCGCATCCTTTCTACACTCACCATTCAGGCTTGAAGTCACTCTGGTAGCAGACTAACAATGAGAACAAAGATGGTTGCATTCTTCTTTATGCCTCCCTTACCAGATTTCAGCCCCAAGGCCCATACAAGAGACTCCAAAACAAGAGAAAACTGTTCTTTAATGTGCCAGAACAAAGCAAAGGGCCTGGGTTAAGAGGAATTTTGAAGTCATATTGGACTCACTGGGAAAAGGAGAGTTACGGCCCCTACCAGAGGTAGGGCATGAAGGGGCAATGGGGGCATCTCTGCCATGCACTTGCCGTCCTTGATTGGGTAAAGTCTGGAAGCAGATGTGACACCTCTCTTGTGGGGTGACCACACTACTGTGCACACGGGCCTTCTAAGCAACAGTAACAACGTAGATGCCCTGGGAAGCCCTTCCAAACTAACAGCAACACACTGATGTCTTCTTAAAGGTCAGTCATGTGATATGCACTCTTGTTAGGTATTTCACAGATAACATTCATAATCATTTTCATTACTGGTGAATAAATTGAAGGCAAAACTCAAGTATTTGTACAAGTATTTTGATATGCTTTCCTCTTTATGCATGCCTAATAAGCAGATGTATAATTACGATATAAATAGGCTAACATTATATTGATTCATCTTTAGCTTAGATTTCAACTCTTTTACTTCAGGTACCACCAACTGCAAAGCCCTTGTCCACTCTGGCTTTTTATTGCTTTCCTGGCTCTTTCAAGTCCAATTTCACACTTATAAAACAACCAGTCCTCAGCAATCCCTCATCTCACTGCCGCCTCCAGGATATAATATATAAAATGTTTCCTTTGGCATGTGGGTGGCTGAAAGGAGCTATCAAGGGCAAACCATGATCCATGTGCATGGTAATCTGAACCAGCTGCTGACGTGGGCATTGCACATGGCACAGTGTAACCCCAAGGACTGCTGATTCCGGCAAGAAAAAATATTATGCCTAAGAGCAGGAAGAAGTGAAAAAACTTGAACAGCTGATTTTAGCCTTGAACACAGTAGAGAAAGGGGGAAGAGAAATTTAAAAATTTAATTCTACCAGTTTAACAAACCCACTTTTTATCATTATCTAGGATGCAAATGTGGATGGGTATACAAATTTAATAGGCACTTTGCCATTAATCAAAAAGAATAGAGTGCATGAGCTGAAGGCCCAATTATGTCAAAAATATTAGCAAGAGAAAAGAAACCACATCTAACAGATCACACAGTAAATGTATGTTTCCAATGAGGACAGCACAGAGGAAGCAGAAAAACCTTCCCTGAAATTGCTGCGTGGAAGGACTTACCTCCATTGTATGGTAATAGGAAGTGGTCAGCTTTGGAATGGTACCACCCTGTTCTTCATGTCATATAGAAGTGCGTTCTAGCCCAGCCTCTGTCATGCACCAGCTGGGTGAGCACGGGCCTATCTGAGTTGCAGTTTGCTTATCTGTGAAATGACAAGGTTGGCTTGGAACTGGTGCTTCAGAATCACCCAAGATGTGCTTCAGAATCACCCAAGATGATTGTTTTTTAAAAAGCCAGTTCTTGGGACTCCACCCACTGAGGATTCTGATCTATACAATCAGAGTTAAATACATGCATATGTATCTAGAAAAACATCTTTGGCTAGTGTCTCCTGTACATGGAACTTTATGCTGTACTTGGAGACAGATTGGTTTACAACATGTCACTGGACGAGAGAGAGTGACTTACAGAACTTTAGAGATGACCTTATATTCTAGTAGACCAGAATTTTTCAGGATTCCAGAACTATATCCCCTAGGACCTAGGACTCTGAAGGTCAAAAAGTTTTAACTGAATGTTTACAAATGAATAACTTGGTTCAATTTAACTAGTTATTCCATAAATACATTTTTAAAGCAACTGCTCCACTCAATACTAGATGTCGAAGGAGGTATGCACAGAAAAATTTGCATTATGATTCCTGTCATCATCAAGAAAATTAAAGTCTCCTTTGAAGTAAAGAAAGTAATAACCAGTTAGTCCCTTAAAAATATATGCATACAGCAATGGCTAGAAGTTAGGCGACATAGAAAAATTAGTCAAGGTGGAGATGGTAACGATTACTGATAAGATTGCAGCCAGTGATATCCATGTCCTTTGGCAGAGGAGCCCTGGGACCTGAAGGATTTCATGGCCCTAGTTGAGACCACCTTGTGTCACCTGCCACAGGTTCCTCAGCATCTATGGGCCACTGTGGAGTCCTCCTTGGACAGGGCTTAGATGAGCCATGCTAACTTCTTTCTCTTTCTTCACCACGTACCAGCCGTATCTTCCTACCGGTTCACTGGTTCTTAGGTTAGTTAATACAGTTAATGCAGGAATAGTCTACATGGCTTCTGGGACCTACTTCCTTCTGTTAATGTTATTTGATTAATTTATATATGCTTCCGCAATGCAGTCTGGGCCCCTCCTTTCCAGACCTTGTGGAATCTCCCTCTGCGGCACATTGGTGTCGTATGTACCCTTTGTCCTTGAATTCAGAAAACCTTTCACGCCGTGCAGAGATATGCATTCACCTGTTACTACTGATTTAAACTGTTGCAGGTTTTGAGTCAATACTGGCTTTTTGACTCATAAATAAATAAATAAAGGTCTGGGGAGAGCACAGTATGCAAACTGACCTGGTGAAGACGCTAGGAATTGATCTTTGGCTTCCTTGCTGGCCTCACTGCCAAACTCAAATCATCATCATTGCCAAGTGGTGTTCTGGGTGATGTTTGAGGACTTTTCCCACAAGGACTTATTGTAGATGAATGCCACACAGTTGCAGCAGAGTCACAGTTAAAGGGATGTCGCATCAGCTGGGCATGTCATTAAGAGTGCTGTTTCGCAGAGAGGATTCAGATGTGCATGTCTTCTCATATCTGAGGAAAGAGTCTTCTTCACTGTACCGAAAAACAGAGAAAACAGGCCAATGAAACAAACGCCAGCAGACAGGCCATCACCAAGAATGAGAAAATGGGTCTTCCTGGAATGTACTCTGAAAGGATTGGAGTCAGGCAGAATCAGGCAAGAATGGCACTCACCTGATATTTGCTGATTTGGTGCCTGAAGAGGGGCTACACGGTATAGGCATGGAAGGAGGGGCACCCCTAAGCCCCCTCACTCCAGGGGCCCTGAAGTCCCACCTCCTTCCCCAGTAGCGTGTCCCTCTTCAGGAAGAGAGGTGCCTTCTGCAGAGCCAAGCCATTCCCTCCAGTGCCAGCCTCCGGGGAGGAACAGCGTCTGGCTCCCGCCCTCTCTGTGGTCACCCAGCGGTCTGTGGGAAGGGAAAGAATGTGCTATTCCCCTGCCCTTCCCAGAGGTGTTAACACTTTGAGGCATGAAGAGGCCTTAGCTGTTCCAGGCTTCTGTGTACCACACTCGGGGGCTTTGCTAGTCCCTGTGGTTTGGGTGGGGCTTCCTGGTGGCCAGAGACCGACATTACTAACCTCCTTTCCACTTGACTCTGTGCACCTTGCACTGGGCTGACTTGGTTCCATGTTTCTCACTGTGTCAGTGACACGGAGCCTCCTCGGATGTCTAAGATCCTTCTCTAGGGACGCTCACGGGTCGGCCTGCTCTGCGCTTGACTTGCAGTTTCCATCAGCACGAGCAGAGCCGCATGGCCTGAAGTCTTTCACCTGATCTCGCCAGCTTTGCTCCCCAAGGAAGCCCTCAGGTGACTTCCCCCTCACTCTTGAGGCCATTTTAGACAGAGTTTATATACCAACCAAGTTGCATTTTATAAACAATCATCCATTCATTTTCCTACCTTTTAAAAATGAATCAAGGTCAGGGCTGAGGATTTAGCTCAGTGGTTAGAGTGCTTGCCTTGCAAGTGCAAGGCCCTGAGTTCGATCCCCAGGACCAACCAAAAAAAAAAAAAAAAAACCAAAAAAAAAAAAATGAATCAAGGTCTATGTCTTACTGGTCTTTGATAACTGAAATGGACTGATCTAAATTGATATTACTCAAGCTGCAAATAACTCTTTTTACCTCATTCAGAGGTTCTGGTTATGGAGACATTTGAATTTAGTTTGGTTTTCAAAATACTAAAGCCTGTCAGATCACTACTAATATTGGAGTAAGGTGTTTACAGTAATAGCTTTGGACACAGAAGCACATAAGTTCAGATTCCGCTTGGCCACATGCCTGTTAAATGACCTTTGGCAAACTTCTGCACTTGATGGATCTCAGTTTCTTCACAGATAAAACTGGAATAATTATACTATTCATTTTGGGGGGTTGTCATGAGATGAAATGCATAGTTTTATAAAGCATTTAGTATAAAGTAAGAAATCAGTAAAAGCTACCGAGTACTATCTTGATTTCCAACAGTTTTATCGTCATTCTAACTACAAACCAAGTTGCTAACAAACAGGGAGCCCACATTAGGAAGCCCTCTCCCCACTTTTGAGTTAATACTCTTTCAGCTCACAGCTGAATATGGTCACGTCTCTCCTCCGTAGCAGGAGCGGCTTTAACTGGGCACAGAGTGGCTCAGCCAAACTCTTGCTCTCGACCCTCCCACCATTGCATTCAGCGTGGCTGTGTAACTGGGAGACAGCAATGACACACAAGGGAGTATAAGGTCTGCACTTTGAGTCATGACCTTGAAAAGAAAGAGAACTGTTCTGCCTTCCTACTATTCTCCTCGTCTCCCGCCGGCAGGCAAACATGGTGGTGAGTCATCCTCAGTTAAGTGACAGGGATGACATGCTGGAGATGGCGTGGAATGAGAGGGATCTGTAGTACCTCAAGCCACCATTCCAATTCTGAACTCGGCTGTTAACACAAGAGGGAAAGAAATGTCTTTGTTGCTTTCAACTACTAAATCTTGGGGTCATTTAGTATAGTGGCATGGTGTATTCTAAAAACATAACACATGACACATGTCTATCTTCAGAACGTGAGGGGTACGTCTTCCCATTACCCCAGCCTGTTGTGGTGCACTTCTGATCAGGTGATTAGATGAGAACGAGGACCATGCTGCTTCCCTTGAGAAGCAAGATCACTCAGACCCGCCACGGGCTGCAGGCGAATCAATGTCTTTTAATTATGAGAAAGCACACTGTATTTACATTTCACACACAGGCAAGAGGAAGGTCAAATCACATTCCTCACAGCCTTTGTCAAAACTGTGTGTTGTGTTTGCAAAGAAGGATTCAAAATTGGATGAACCTGGAGAGTTTTCATCCTCCTGTTTTCTCCCTTGTTTGTTTATATGGCTATGCCTTACAAGATTAAAAGACTTACAGAGCAAAAGTATAGCAAAGGGAAATGAAATCTTTGGGCAGATGAAATAACGCTTCCATTTTAGGAAAAATGGCAATTAGTCATTTGAGGTTTACCGAGTGGTGCAGTGACTGGGAGGTTATTATATTCCTTTCCTGTAGTACATCTAAAAACATTTAAGAAATAATCAAAACAGTAAGCAATAATAAAGAAAGGAATAAACTCATTCCTCTCCCCACTGCCTCTACCTCGTGACTCATCGGCTTCCTGAACTGGAATAACACAGAGCTTTGTGCGTATGGAAATGTCAGCTCTGAGAACAGCTGCTTTCTGTGGAAGTCTTAGGCAGCCTTACAAAAGCCAGCCCCGGGCCCAGAGTGGCCTTGCCCTGCCGCTCTGCCTGGCTGCTCTCTCTGTTCATTAAAATTGTCTGATTTCTTGACAAGCACTCACCACCTTTGTGTCCAGCCCAATCATACATTGAAATCAGCAAAAGCATTAATAAGAACACCACCAAAACCAACCTTTTAAGGTTTTTACCTTAAAGAGAGTTGTGTTAACCTTCTGATGAAATTCCAGGAAGCTTGGCTCAGAAATATTACCGTATTTACTTAGGATGACTTAGAAGAGCATAATGAGAGTGGTGACAGTGTTGATAATGGTGGTTGTGGTGGTGGCAGTGATGGTGATGATGATTATGGTGAGGTGATAATGTGGTAGTGCTGGAGATTGTCCTGCTGGTGATGATGGCATGAGGGGGATGATGGTGATAACTATGGTGATGGTGGTGATGGTGTGATGGTGGTGATGGTGGTGGTGGTGGTGATGGTGTGGTGTTGGTGATGGTGGTGATGGTGGTGATGGTGTGGTGTTGGTGATGGTGGTGGTGGTGATGGTGTGATAGTGGTGATGGTGTGATGGTGTGATGGTGGTGATGGTGGTGTTGGTGATGGTGGTGATGGTGATGATAGTGCTGATAGTGGTGATGAGTATGATGGTAATTAGGCTGACAGTGATGATCAGTGCGATAGTGATGATGTGATATTGATAGTGATGATGGTGATGACTGGTAAGGATGATGGTGGTGGTAACAATGAGGAGGATGGTGATGAGGTAATAATGAAGATGCCATGCTCTAGCCTAGGTATCAAACTAAATATTTACTTATGAACAAATGTGTAAAATTAAAGCTTTCAGCACCGTGCTTCACCCTTGTAGGTGTTCAGTAATTATCGGCTTCAGGCATAGGACTAGCGTGAGGTGAAGTGAAGTACTCTCTTTTGGTCAAAATTTAAAGGAATACCAATAAATTCAGTAACCAAAGTAATGAATATTTTAATGTAATACATTATAAAAATTAATGTAAAAAATCCAAGAAAAGCAAAATAACAATATTTTAAGTAAAGATCGGGTCCTAAACTTGCATAATTCATCCCATTTGCCACAGCTAATCCTATCCTGATTTCTCAGCTAGTAGTAATTTTATTTTATGCTTGAAATAAGCCTGAGTCCAAGTTGTTCTTCTGCCCATTCTGTAGATGAAAATATTGAGGCCTAAAATATCTGTTCACAATCCCATGGCTAATCTATGGGAGAGCTAGGATTTGAGCACAACTATATGTAACATAGAAGTTCAGGTTTTGCTCAGTATTTCTCCACCGTTGTAAAATAAGTTTCTCTTATGTCATTACGCTATTTAGTATCATTTTCTGGGTTATTTTTAAATAATGAGGAATAAAAGAGACTAACTTCTAGGGCAGCTTTTGTTAGACCAACAATTCAGCTAAGGTGATGCTAACTCTTTTAGAACCCTAAGAATGAGCATTTATATAGCATCCATTTGTATATATAATTCATTCAACACACCCAGGAACTCTATGCAAAAGTCGTTAGCATTGTGTTCCCTGGACAGGGACACAGAATCCCAGATTGGCTTCCCAGAGTCAATCAGTCCACCAAGGGGCTGGAGACCAACTCACACATTCCAGGGTGACCGTCCTGTCCCTCCTGGGGCTCCACAGCAATCTATTTGCCCTGCAGCTCCCGATTCTTCCTTTTTCATAGAGACTTTCTTCAGAGACCCAGTTTGCCTCTATCTCTTTCCCTAGAATTTCTGTATTTAAAATGCATTAATACATTGATTTTAATAACACCTTATGTGATTTTTAAAATTAGCATCTATTAACAACACATTTTGGAAAATATAAGGGGGAAAAAACAGAGAAGAACACATTTCCAACTTTCAGAAATAAACAAGGTTGTCATTTTATCGAGTTCTCTTCAGTTTTTGTATTGTTTTGTTGGGTGACATGCTGTGTGCTGGACAGTCTGTCCTCCCTGTGACAATAAAGTAGGGTGGCATAAGAACAAGTGAGACCCCAGAGTAGGACTTTTCCCCCAAAGATGTGCCTTGACCCCATCTGTCTCCGCCTTTGCTTGGATCGTCTTCCACCCAGTAAATCCTACCACTCTCCACCTCCCAACTGAGGCTGTTCCATTGGACCATTCGCTCTGGTAAAATAGCATATGTTCTCTGGCAGAGTAGTTCTTAGCACTTAATTGGACTTAAAAAGTTTTGTATCCTGATAGTAACATATTCATATGCTCGCAAATTAACTATAGCTTGAGAATTTTCAGGCTGTCTTCAATTCCACTCACATACCCCTGCACATCAGTGGAGCCCAATAAGAACGCTGCTGCATAATTTCTCCTTGATCCTTCTTTCCCAGAGGAAATCTTCTTGGTAAAAAGCCCACTGGGCTACTACAATTTTCTTTGTTCCCATGAGTATTTATCTTAATCTAGTTATGCACCGGAAACTCCTCTCTTCATCTCCCAAAACATCTACCATGACACCAAAGTGCACACTCTCTCAGGTTCCAGCAGCAGGAACTTTGTAGTGAGTGCGATATCGGAAGCTTCTCACTGTGGTGAAAACCTCTTTTCTTGTTTTCCATTATGTTATATCCTTTGACTCGCCTCCTTTTCTAACTATGTACTTTCTAACTTCTTTTTATCCACTTTGCTATTTCTGTGTCCTCACTATAGATACTCCCTTATGTTATGAGATTTAGCTGTTTTGTTTTGTTTTGTTTTGTTTCTCTCTCTTTTGTCAGTCCCCAAACTCCTATGGCTCAATTCTTGGTGCACATAACCACAGAAAGGAAACTGGAAAAGTTCTTAACAAAATGTTCCATAGCTATCTCCAAGTGACATGATTTAGAAGGAAATCATTTTCTCTATCCTCTTTGATTTTTTTTTTAACAAGGAATAAATATTGCTTCAGTCTCCCTGTCCTGTAAAATGGAAGCAGTACCTATGGTACAGAGTTGTTGTGGGGATTAATTAGAAATAATGTCTGTAAAGCATTTAGGTTCTTGAAGAAAATGCTATATAAATACAACATAATATCTATAAAAGTTGGTTAATTTGTGAAAAAAGCACATAATACATTTTGTGTGTCTATTTATGTTCTTACATCAATATATGTGTGTGTGTGTGTATATATACATATATATATATATATATATATATATTTTGTTTTGTTTTGTTTTTTTGGTGCTGGGAATGGAACTCAGGGCCTTCTGCTTGCTAGGCAAGCGCTCTACCACTGAGCTCAATCTCCAGCCTCTCAAAATAAATTCTTAATAGTATCAAGATAGGTGTTTAAAAGGTAACCATATAACACTGAGAGAAATCAATTGAAGGTGAACATTTTTATAATCTGGTGATTAGGTAGACATTAAGCCTGTCAACAAAAGTCAAAACTATAAGCTGAAAAAAATAATATAGTTAACCATATAAAATGTTATGCTTCTGCATAATAAAAATAACTCTATACTTATAAAAAAATAACATATTGAAAACAATATTTACACCATATAGACCAAAGAATGGCAAAGTCTTCAGCAGTGTGTCTTCCACCACATGCTCTAACCCTTGCAGGACCCTTTTCTGCATTGCTAACCGGGGCTGACGATGCTGCCTCACGTGCCTGCCCTAAGGAGATGAGATGGCAGAGAATATATCTGCTGTTCTAAATCAGGGATAATTTGGTTCCCCCAGGAGGCACTTGGCGATATCTAGGGACATTTTTGGTTGTTGTCACAACAGGGGTTGCTACTGGCTTCTTGAAGGTACAAGTCAGAGATGCTGTCAAACATTCTGCAATGCAAAGGCCATCCTTCCAGGGCAAAGAGTCATCCTGTCTCAAATGTCAGTAGAGTTGTGGTTGAAAAACTCTGTCCATATCAGCTTTATATTTTCAAGGATATGGCAGAGCCCCCAGTGCATCGTGAGTGCTCAGCCCGTGTTAGTTGCTACTCCATCTTTTCTTATCACTCACATCCGGACATGGCCCCGTTCTAGGTCCAGTCATTCCTCACCGTTTGTCTTGTACAGACAAAACATGATTTGAGGTGCACCTTACTCATTCAGTGCTCAGGTTTTCTCCTTGTTACCTTAGTGTTTTCCACTCTAGCTTCTCCTTCCAACCCTCAGCTGATCGTGTCACCGACCAAATGTATCTCATATATTTCCTTTAAAACCTGGAGAACTTCCTTTGTGACTCTTACTGCTCTCACTTCCTGCTATTAATCTGGTTCTGTGAGGACATGATCCTGATCCTCGAGTAGACTCTAAGTCCCTTGAGGGAAAAGATAAACTTTATGTTTACTCTTTAAAACCCTTACGGGTCTCCTCAGCATATGATCTGTCCAAAGGAGGCATACGTCTCATGTTTTTCTTGTGAAGCACTAGAACAATTCCAGTTTTTGATCATCTTTGCAGTTAAAAACACATTTAGGCCTCTACTTGGACCACTTAGCACAAGTAGTCTTTGGTTGGTTTGAATTCCTCCCCCCTACTTAAGTGAGTTCACTGTCCATGCAGGTGAGGGTTATTCAGTATGTTCCAGCAAATAGTGACCAGTGCTGATAACGGATATTTTTCATGTCTTCCGGCTCCAATGGGGGCAGACTTCAAGCTGTCACTGCTCCCATGAATGTGGAGCCACCAGACCGTGGCCAGGGCCTCAGCCACAGAGCTGCCACTTTCATTTTAATTTAAGAAGAATAGAAATCGACTGGGAGGTATTTATGTAAATCAGTAAGATTCTAAGGAATTATCTGGCAACTGTGTTAATGGATATGCTGCTCTGAGAAATGAATCTCACATTGTGCTTCTCCTGTCAGAGGGGTTCCGTGTGGCCATTTACACCTGCAGCTGACTGACTGGATCTGACTGCAGGACACTGCATATAAAGAGCATTTTGTGAGTGGCCATGAGTCCTGTCCTGTCCTTTCGGTCCTTCAGGCCACGATGGGCGTCTTAGTTACTTTCTTCTTCCTGGACACAATACCCCAATACCCACAAGTTAAAGGAGGAGAGGTTTATTTTGGCTCACAGTTTATAGAGGTTTCAGTCCACAGGCAGATGGATCCAAGGCAGGGCAGGATGGCAGAGAGGCTGGCAGAGGAGAAAGAGCCCATGGCAAGGTGGGCAGGAAGCCGTACAACTAAGGCCGGAAGAGGGATCTGTATATACCTCCTATACCCTTTCAACCCATGCTCACAGTGAACCACCTCATCTCACCAGGCTTCACCTCCCAGCATCATATCTACCTATAAACTCTTCAGTGACTAACCCAATATCACATGCCCATGATCCAGTGTCAAATACCCATGATCTAGTCACCTCCCAAAAGCCCAAACTATGAAGGCCTAAGGCTTTGGGAGGACATATCCATATAAGCCATAACAATGGGGAAGACTGCCTAGGACTGTGGGTGATCCTGGTGGGAGGAATATGCTGTGCTTAGTTTATTCTCTCACTCTTCACTTATAGTGCTTTCCATCTGGGTAGGTGCAGAGAGAAGAGGAAAAGTCACATGTATTAGAAGTTAGATTTTGATCAGTATGATAGAGTAATGACACAGGACAAAGGCACTGGGGTGCAGTAAGGGGTTTAAATAGTAAAAATGGTCATTGTGCAAGATTGGAAGGAGATGGGAACCGCATCATGTAGGTGTCTGGGAGGAAGCTGTCTACTGAAGGAAGCACAATTGCAAAGGCCCCGAGCCTGGACCGTGCCTGGCCTGTGGAAGGAATTCTAGGGAGCAAGGATGAGAAGCACAGACAGTACAGAACTTGGTTCATGTTTATCTGCTTCCTCAGCATGTGTCTGTGGAGCATGCACCATGCATATCATCTGAGGGCCTTCTCACAGCAGCCAGAGAGGTAGGCATAGCACTCTCACTTCAGAGTTGGAAGCTCTGATGTTGGATCTGATCCTGGTGGGAAGAATATGCTGTGCTTAGTTTATTCTCTCACTCTTCACTTATAGTGCTTTCCATCTGGGTAGGTGCAGAGAGAAGAGGAAAAGTCACATGTATTAGAAGTTAGATTTTGATCAGTGTGATAGAGTAATGACACAGGACATTACTCTGTCGGGATAACTCCACTCATGTATGGTGACACTGGGACAGCAGTCTAAACTGCACGCCAAACTCAGTGCCCTTTCCCAACACCAGAAGGACTCAAATAAATATATGTCTTATCTAAAATCTGTCTGCAAGAATTCAGTCCCCTCCAACATTCTTGGGGAAGCCAGTTTACCTCTGAGTCCAATTTGAATGTATTTTGAGTTGAGTATTGTTGTTGGGTGGCAAGAGGGAGCTGTGACTTTGGAAGAGGTCAAGGGCTATAGATTGCCCCTTTTATGATGTCTTCAGAATGTTACATTAGCTCTGTGACCCAGGTAGCATTGATTTGATCATTTATCACCTTAAATGGTTTACTTTTTTTCTGATATCTCAAAAAGCCAGTTTCATAAACAAGGACAAAATGAAGAATGCTGTATGAGAAGAATAACTAAATGTGAAATAAGGATAGTCACCTATTATCATTGAGGCAGCCAGTGAACATGCTAGAGAGAACAGAGAAGACACTTGATTTCTTATGCTAGCAAGTATAGCTTTCAGACTTCCGTGGCTCAGTTGATCACTGCCATGTCCTGTCCCAGAAAGGAACAGGAAGAAGCGAGGGAGAGATGGGTGAAGGAACCAAGGTAGATCTCTGCCTACCACAGCATTAGAGCACAGGAAAGATTATACTCCACGGGCACCTCAACTGCGCCATTTAAAAGCATCTCTGACTTTTGCTGGAAGAAGTTAAAGATCTGTGAACAGTGCCTAACCAGCATAATCCATCTCTTAAATACTTCTGTATAGACAGGAACTTGCATGTTTGTGGTGCCTCTCTGCCACTTCTTATATGTTCTCCTTTGCTTTGATTTGGGAAAATTCTGAGTAGATCCGCTTCTTGTAAACACTGTATTTCCTTGTCATGTTAACAGAGGAAGAAGTAGGAAAATCAAGATGCTTAAGAGTCAGCCTTAAGTAGATTTTCAATAAATGCTCTTTCAAAAAAGTGATTCAGTAAATGAGAGGGAAATTCTGTTTAGATGAAGAAATGTTCCTGGGCTAATGACTGGAACTGTAGAGTAGGGAATTTAGCAACGGCAACATTCTGCCCAGGTCAGTTGGATCCTTTTCTGATTCAGCGGGTATAAGAAAGGGCTCTCTCACGGCCTTTCTTGCAAGTGGTAAGAACATAGCAGAGAAAGAGAAAGAGGAACAGAGAAAGTTGCAGACAGCTTTGGACCCTCAAAATCGTGTGTGATAGGAAGAACTCTGAATTAACGACATACCACGCCAGCTCAGACCTAGGCATACAAATTAGCTAGGGTATCGGCTAGGAGCTGTAATGTAGGAGGCTCTGAAAATAAAATCCCTGACAAAATAGAAACACATGTACTTCTTTCTCATAAACCAATCCAGGGTGGATTGGTGACTCTCCTCATTGTCATTCAGGGACCCATGTTAAGAAAAGGTCAAAAGTTGTAGGTTGCCATCGCTCATCATATCTTTAGCAACTTTCAGTAGTTTTTGACTGAAAGTTAGACCACATTAGACTGATAACATACCAGACCTGTCCTGCCATCCTCTGGGGTGCAGTCCTCTTTCCTACATCCTATGCCACTGCCAGACTCCAGGAAGGGGACAGAGAGGAAGAGGAGAAGAGCATCATCCTTTTAAAGGACAGGGACTACAAGTTCTTCCTCTTTCTTCTCTTCATTCTCCACTGGTCAGATTGAAGTCCCAAAACCATGTCAAGTTACGAAGAGGCTGGAGAGTGTAGTCTCTAGGCAAGCAGCCCTCTCCCCGTATAAAACCCAGAGCGTCAGGTGAGATTCCATAACTATAGGAGGACACAGATTCTTCCAGAGCCAGCACTGCTGGATTTTGGACGAATATTTTGCTGTTTCCACTTCAACATTAAGTTAGAAGAAGAGAGAATTTCTCTACTGAAACTTATGAACTTCAGAGTCCAGCCCTTTCTTACTCTCTCTCTCTCTTCATTTTCATCTCTTGCAGCTCCCTAACTTCTGTCACTCATGGGCACACTAAAGTGCTGTTTAGCTATAGGCAAGGAATCTTATAGCCCATTTCACCACCCCCCTGTTGAGCTACGTCACTCCCACCGACAGCATCAGGATTTTAGATCCTCAATTTCCAGATAGAAAACTGAATGATGTTTTCCAACTGTGAAGTACAAAGGTGAATCTTCAATTATTTCTGTGCTCATCTTCTTTATCTCCTAGATATACAGGAGTTGTCTTGCAAATATAGTATATTTTTGAAATAAGGTTGAATTCTCACCACAGCTTCTACTACCTTCTCACCAGGAGCATCCTAATTGGTTCTGTCTCAGACAGAAGGGTAGGCTTTTGCTGCTTTTGCTTTATTTTGTTTTGGTTTATTTCTTTTGAAAAGATTTTCGGTAGGTCCAATCCTTGAAAATAATTCCTGTTGGGGAATTTAAGAAACTGCACAGAAATTATATGAGTTTGTAGGATCGTCACCATTGGTTCTAAATGAATAGCAGACATTGACAGATTTAGCTTAAAACATGACTTCTGCTATATTATTCAAAACATCTTTATCTTAACATTAATCTTTTATTTTGGTTGTTTTTAATATGGCAAACGTCCTTAATTTGCAGTGAATAATACAATTTAAAATTGTTTTGGAATGTACTCAGCCCGGGTCAGCTTTGCATTTAGTGCCCTTGAGGTCAGCAGCTTGAGATGCTTGGGTTTTAGCTGTACCCTGCTCAGCTCAGCTGTCCTTTAATTTGAAACTTTATGATAATTTCCACCTTCCAGAAACTCATTGGAGGCACTCTCAAGTCTCAATGGCATCTATAACACAGAAAGATAAAATAAAAAGAAGGCTGGAACACAATAGTTAATTACCATGAAAGTTCATCGCCCTGTTAGAGGTGTGTTTTTAGATCAAGTGATAATGTAACCTTTTGTTACTACAGAGAGAGAAAATAATTTGATCTGAGCTGCCTTCTCCCAGGTGTATAAGAAAACAAAATTCAGACATACCTCATAAATGGTTTTGACTGACACAAACTTACTTTTCCCCGGAGGCAGCTCCTTTGTAAAAAATGCCAAACCTGCCTTTTGGGGGTGAATCAAAGGCTGAGTCAGGGAAGTTAGGGCAGCTGGCCAGGGAGGACGGCCAAGTGCCTGGCTGCTCTGTGCTGCTGTTTGCGGGGTCTTTGCTGACAGCTCCTACGCAGAGGGATTGTTCACGTTCGGAATTACTGGTTTGTTGCTGATAGGTCTAAACAAGAAAATTACTACAAAGTGGACCATAACTCCAGCAGAGTTTGCAGGGGAGCCGGGAGTCCTTACTGATATTTAAAAACTGCTTCTTTTCAAAACGCTGACAGTTGTATTTTCAGAAACTTGTTTCATCCCAATAAGATGGCTGGCTGAGGTAGAAAAGAGTAACTCCAGTTCCTAAAATGCACTCAGTTAGGAATGTTCCGATTTACCATTTAAATTCTGCACCTTTTTCATATTCTCCAGAATACCCAGATTTGAATGACTTGAGTTCCAGTAAGATTGAGGCAGTATTCTTTGACCCTTTATGCTATCTTAGGCAGGGTGACAAGCCGTCTACAGATAGGATGTCACCTCATCCTCACTAGGACTCTGCGTGTTACACACATCAGCATGAAACCCGTCTTGCAGATGAGGAAATGACAGTCAAAATGTTGATTATGGCTTGGGTTTCTCTCGGTGTTAGAGTGCTGGCCTAGCACTGGTTCCATGCTCAGCTCTACAAAAAAAGAGAAGTGGATCCACTTGTCCAAGTTTACATAACTTGCCAAGTTTTATCCAGAATCTGATGTGAGCTCTGATCCCAGAGTTCTCACTCTACTGCTTCCTTGAGAAACTTTCCCTAAGGGCCAAAGTATATCTTGTAAGAAAAATGCTTTAAAATCATTATGTATTCACAATGCTTGGGACCACATCCTATTAAGAGGCTTTTGCATAGCAAAAGAAATTACTAAGAGAGTGGGGTGAAGAACCATAGACTGGGAAAAAATTTTGCCAGCTGTCCCTCAGACAAAGGTCTAACATCTGGAATATATAAAGAACTCAAAAAAATCAACCCCCCCAAATTTAAAGACCCTACCAAAAATGGGCATCTGAAATAAATAAACATTTCTCAGAGGAAGAAATAAAAATAGCAAATAAATATATGAAAAAATGTTTAACATCATTGCTCATTCGAGAGATGCAGATCAAAACAACACTAAGATACCATCTCACTCCAGAAAAAATAGCTATTATCAAGAAATCAATAACAAGTGCTGGCAGGGCTGCGGGGGTGGGGAGAAGGAACACTCCTACACTGTTGCTGGGAATGTAGACTGGTCCAACCACTCTGGAAATCAGTGTGGAGATTCCTCAGAAAACTACAACTAGAGGTTCCATTTGACCCAGCTATTCTTCTGCTTGGTATCTTCCCAGAAGAATTAAAATCATCATACCATAGTGATATGTGCACAACCATGTTCATAGCAACACAATTTGTAATAGCTAAGTCTTGGAAACAACCTAAATGCCCAACAACTAATGAATGGCTAAAGAAGATGTTTTTCTACACAATGGAGTACTACACCACCATAAAGAAGGATAAACTAGAGTCATTTGTATGTAAATGGGTGTTCCTTGAGAATATACTATTAAGTGAAATAAATCAGACACTTATCAGTACACATAGACTTGTTTCTCTGATATGAGAAACCATAAATGTAAACAAGAACAAAGGGGTTTAATATTATGTAAAAGAAAAAAAATGATAGTATTCAAAAGAGAGGAGAACTAGATAGGGAAAAGGGGGATAAAGAAGGAAGGTTAAAAGAAAAGTAAGATGAAAGGAAAAAAATGGAAAAATGTAAATAAACTTGTTGCAAACAGGGAGGGGTGGGTGAACAGAAGGGAGGGGAGGGGAAGAGGGGGGAAAACCAAGCTATATCATGTACAAGTACAAAATAACCATGTTGATTATGATCATTATGCATACAATATACCAATATATGTTCTTGGTAAAAATAAAAATTAAAAAAAATCATTATGTATTCAACTTTTACTTTCTTTTTCCTATAGCCATACTTGGCTAAACAACAACAAAACCTAACATATTTTTCCCTTTCTTCTATTGGTCCTACTTACCTCCCTGTGTAGCTGTTTCCATTCATCATTAGGTGATGGATGGTTGAAAGGAATGAAATTGAAGGAAATGAATCCATTCCTTGATCAATTCTCTGTGTGTAGAGAGCTACCAGTACCAGGTACTTTTTCAGGCTCTTAAGATATCCTAAGCTTACATCCTAGGGAAAGAGGCAGACAATAAACAGTATAAATAACAAAGATGTGCTACGGGGTACATTTCGGTCATGGGAAGTGCCAAGGAGAAGGTAGAGAAATGTCAGGGTGAGGATGGATGGATGTTTTAGATGACAAGTCCAGGGAAGCCTGGATAGCAATGGTGACCTTTGAGTAAAAGTTAGCAAGTGAGGGAAGGGGAGCTTTGGAAATGTGGGAGAAGAGTCCTGTGGGCAGAAGGCACCGGGAACGCGAAGTCCCTGAGGCAGGAGCCTGCGTGGGAGTTTGATGAAGATCTGGGGCTCCAGTGGGACTGAAGTCTGAGTGAGGGGCAGAGTAGGACATGGAGCACATGACAAACTAAATCGTCAAATGTTGTAAATTAAAGAAAGAACTTGCTTTGACTCCAGATGAGGCGTTTGTATGCGGGAGGGACATAAAGTTGCATTTGGGCTTTGAAGACTGGTCAAGAGTTTACTGTAGTAAAAGACTATGGTGGCCTGAATCAGGGTGGGCTTTCCTTCTCCTTCCAGCCTTCCCTCCTTCCTTCCATTTTATAGATTTGCACTGCATTTCTACCGTGATCAAGGCAATAGATGACTGAAGGACACTTAGTAGGGCCTTTGGATATTAGCATCCATTATATTTCATCTTCTGAGACATAGCATCTTCTAGTAACAGCATTGCAGAAAAACAACCCTCTCAATTTAAGCAGAGTGGATCAATGACAGCTATTTTTCACTTGCTTAGATTATGATGCTTATTAAAAGAGAAGAGCAGCGAATTGACTGTGTTTAAGTCTATTATTTTAATAAAATTACACTTGCTATTATTTTACATGTCATCCTGTGTAACAGATTCTTTCTCTCTCTGTCTCTCTCTGTCTCTCTCTGTCTCTCTCTCTCTCTCACTCGCTCTCTCTCATTTTTTTTCTTGACACAGTTCTAAACAATAGCTATCATAATCTCCATTTTTGCAAAACAGGAAACTGAGGGTCAGAGACTTCATGTAAAATCTTGCACTGCTGTGAGGGAGCACACTTCTCTGACTCCAAAGCTGATATCCTCTCTGTACATTAATAGATATTATTTTTCAAGTTAGTATCAAGCAATGCATATTTAATATCCGAAAATGTGTATTCAATGGACTCATTGAGTCATACAGCTGTAGGCGATCATATACGATTATCTATGCTAGCCAGAACAGTATCTATTGCAGGTTGAGTATTCCTTATCGAGAATGTTCGGACTGGAAGCATTCCAGATTTGGGATTCTTTTCTGATTTTGAAATATCTGCATATACAAAATGAGATATCTTGAGGATGAGAATAAACTTCATTTATGTGTCACAAACACCTTCTACACATATCCTGAAGGTACTTTTACAATATTTTTGATGTGCCTGCATTTTGACTGCAACCTGTCACAGAAATTGGTTGTAGAATCTTTCACTTTGGTGACCTGTCATGTCAGTGCGGTTTTGGATTTTGGAGCATTTTAGATTTTTGTGTAAGGGATGCTCAGCTTGTACCAAGCATTGTCATCCTTGAGCACGAGCAGACACAGACTACTGGTCTCCACCCACAGAGCTTCTGATTCAGTAGGACTGAGGAGGGCTTGGGGATCTGGATTCCTAACAGGCTCCTAAGGAAGCTCACAGTGCTGGGTTCAGGACTGCACTTGTCTTGGCCTGCACTGGGTTCAGGCCAAGAATCCCTGGCCTCTGTCAGTCCTGGACTCTTTGCAATAAACAAATCGAAGCTCAAGAGATTATATTATTTTCGGTTGTCAGTTAAAAACCTCTTCTGCCTCCATTAACTATAAGAGAAATCTTTAACTACGAAGATATATAACTAACTTTGAGAAATGAAAATTTAGGGTCTTTTGGCTTCTTTGCTTGTTTGAATTCAAGAAGATAAACCACAGGATGCTATCTTTGTGCTCACATTCTCTCTCCATTTATCTCCTTTTGAGAACCTAACCAAGAATAACCCGATCCCTTCAAACACACATTTCATTTCTCCTACCTGGTTTTTGCCTTTACATTTTGAAATTTGTGCTGTACTTTGTATTATTTTCAAAAACATTACTTTGCAGGTAAATCTGATGAAGGCCCTCGTGGTTCTACCTAGAGCCCTACTGAATCAAAGATGTGTTCTTCTCTGAAGGTATTAGGAGGGGTGTGTGAGCCTGAGATTAGACACGTGCATGGTGGAATCAGCCTGTCTGCTTGCCAGTGGCAGAGCTTACTTGTTGTAACTGTGCTATGATCTTTGATTTTGTCAACCTTCAGGATGAAACAAAGGCCTCTTCCTCACTGAAGTCTTTTGTGGCTCAGGCTCTTATTTTTCCCAGAGTACCTGGGCTCACTTGTGTTTTGCTCCACATTGTGTGACACTGTCACCTTGTTTATAAAAGGTGACATTGTCACTGGCCAGACTCTATCTTTAAGGATAGAAGCAGAACTTATTTCTGTTTGTCTACATGAAACTCAACATGATTGTTGAGACTGAGTTTTCTGAATGAGAGACAAGAGGTGTGAGCTTGGAGGCTGAGCAGACTGGAGATGAGATACTTCTACGCCTGTTGCATCTCCCCTTTAGGCTCAATTTTTTCATCTGCAAATAAGGAAATCATCATAATGTCACATGCCCCTGTGAAAGCTAGTATGATGATGCTGTAACACACTACCTTAATACAATGTCTGGCTTTTAAACACCCGAATAAACATTAAATATAAACCAGATGTCCATGGGCCCTCTTAACCCCTAGAGGGCTAATTAAATGAAGTTGAGCCCCAACTTCCTTAAACTGAGGGAATTCAAAGTCCTCTCTTTAGTGTGTACTCATTCCTAGGGTCATGTGTCTTCATGGTCCATCTGGCCACTGGGTCCTGTGTCATAATAGTGATTTCTTTTTCTAACCAAGTTGCACAAGAACAAACACACAAAACACTCGTGAGGAAGGTTTGGGGCCCCAGAGGCCCCATGTATGATCTTCCACCTTCTCCACACCCCTCTTCTCTTGCCTGCATAGTTGTTCTCTTTCCCTATTATCTTTCATTATGTAGAACTCCTCAGCAACCAGGCACTGTGTTTGATCCCCGCAAACTCACCCCAGCAAAAGCCTGAGCAGAACAAAGGGCCTTGCCTTTACCAGGATCTACTTCCTTAAGGGGAGTTAGGATTGCAACTATTCATTGCTAACAGCATGATTAATATTTTCTAGGTTGTCATTAATGAGTAGTGAGTGACACGGGCTCATTCTTCTTTTATTTCTGCCAACTCTTGTTGAGTTCAGATCGCTGCTTTCATTGTTAAACCCCTTCTCCAGCCCAGAACTGCACCCTTGTTACTCAGGATGCTTTGAATATTGAAAGAACTCATATCCGTGATACTTTACTAAGAAAGCATTAAGGAAGAGCACAGGAAACCACCCACATGAACATATAAAATTACAAAGGAAATGTGTGCCATAGTCAAAATGGAGTTCTGAGTTCATTAGATTTTCGTGCACTTGAAAGGCATAGTGAATGGTTCCTTTTCAGTTCTCCGATACAACACCTGAGTTCGTGGAGATATCAAAATGGCTTGAAGGCTTCTTGATTTCTTTTTTTTTTTTTGTTCCTTTGCTCAAAGCAATAGTACTTTGGTTTTGCTAATGAATCAAACCTTCATCAGAGGGAAAAAATTTAAAAATCACTATTTCTCTATCACATTTGGCCTGAATAATTTCTATTACATTTTCCAGGAAACTAGATTTCCAAGTGTTTTCACTTAGAAAATTTGGAGAAGAAAAATAGACTGTTTAGTCATTTGGGAGCAAATAATGAGAGATTCCCTATCAAAGAAAGAAAAATGAATGACAAATCACATTTTATAATGAGAGATCAACCAGGCTTGGTGGTGGTAATCCCAGCACTCCTGGAAGTTGAGGCAGGAGGATCACAAATTTGACCCCAGCTTGGGCAACTGAACAGCTTAGAAAGACCCTGTGTAAAAAATAATTTTTAATTAAAAAAAAAAAGAGCTGGGGATATAGCTCAGTACAAAAGCCCTGAGTTCAATCCCCAGTACCACAAAGAGATAGAGATAGAGAGAGATAGAGATGATAGAGAGATCACTTCAAGTGTAGAAAAGAGACCTTTAAAACAATTTTCCATGTGGAGTTGATCTAAAGCATAAAATCATGAACCAGCTAATTTTTAGCTCTAAATTAAATTATTGTTTTAGAACACAAACACCTTGCTATATACAGTAGCTTTCTGCTCAGCAGGGTGTATTCATCTGCTCTGTGAGTGCTTGTCCATATATGTAATGACTGATAATGAATTTATGAAGTGTATTTAAAAAGCTAAGCCTCTTGAGATTCTGCTTTGAATGGATAATTTCTCCCAGCAGATTGTATTTTAGAAAATTAAAATCTGTACCCAAGCACTGAGATAACATTTAGGTAAGTGTATGTGATTCATTTCCCCATTCTGCTGATTATCTTTATGGTTAATCATGAAATGTAGAGTGTAAGATACAACTTGGACAAATTTGCTTGCCTGAGCCCTGGATGGGCTTAGCATGAGTCTCTTGTAAAATGTGAAAAGCTGTGACCTAGAGCGGGGGCCAAGAAACTTGGCCTAGAGCAGGGGCCAAGAAACTTTTTCTGTAAAGGGCCAAGTAGAAAACACTTAAGGTTTGTGAGCCAGACAGTCATTCTTGCATCTATTCAGCTCTGCAGCTGTGGCACAAAAGCAGCTGTGGACAATGTGCAAATGAATTGTGCAGCTGTGTTCCACTAGGACTGTATTTACAAAAACAGATAGTGGCCAGTTATGGCATGCACGGTGCTGGTCCAGAATGGCGTGCAGTGCTCAGCTGATCCACAAGCTCTTGTTGTGGATTTTAGGCCCTCCTTCCTGCCCACCTGTCGGAGGGTGAGTGGAGCCTATGAGTTCAGCATCTCTTCTGGGCACGAAGCCATTATGTACTAATGCCACAGTAGCATTTCCTTTTCACATGTTCTGCACACATCTCTATCCCCATTCAAGGGAGTCTAACATCTCCTGGGTGCCCCAGCATTGGAGAAGCCCCCAGGGGGACCCACATGGCTTAGATGGGCAGTGCTTCCCTTCATCCCGATAATCTCTGCTTGCTCCCTGACTTTTCCCTAATGCACATCTGAGGGCCACCCATTGAGACGGTGCCTCTGGTTGCTCTCAGCCACACTCCAAATCATTGCCAACCCAGGGATCTACCTCCTATTGTCTGGCTGCCACACATGAGTTGCCAAGAGGGTCTTTCTCCTCTCTTCAAGCCACCTTCCTGCTCAGGGCCTAGTTTCCACCTGAATCTGGAGGCTTTAGAGGAATTTCCCTTGGCTACGTGTTCATGGGAGAAGCACAAGAACATCTGGGTCGTGTGTTAATTCATGAGCTCTTTCATTTTAATATTTACGTACTTATTTCTATGTATTAAATATAAGTAATTCATCAAAAACTAAAGATAAGCTAGCACCCTCCCCAGGGTGGCCCACAGAGACCTTCCATCAGAGTTCACTCCCCATAAATTCTGTTCCCCTAAAGCCTCACCAGAGAGGAAGACACTCAGCAGTCAGGACTGCAGAGCACCCCTCAGAGTCAGGTGCCAGCAAGGCATCTGGCATGCAAACAGCTGGATAGATCATAAAAGGTCAACTCACTTAGGAAATATTTAGGGAGGGCCGGCTGTTCACCAGACTCCGCTAGTGCTGCAGACAGCAGGTGATGGGCTGGCAGCCTGGGGGCTTTATTCCAGTGAGGAAGAGACATAGTAAGAGCGACAGTAAGGAGGGAATTGCAGGAGAGAGGAGAGCTTGAATTAAGCTGTCCCTTTGAATGTGTGACTGTGGTAAACAGCTGTGTTGTGGCAGCAAGATCAGCCTCATCTATACAAGCAAATACGCAGTCAATGAAATGCATCCACCGGGCCCCAGCTAAGCCCCGGATATAGGAGAGCAAACAGGACACTTTTCCCTCTTTGAGAAGCTCATTGCTAATGAGTAAAGCAAGAGAAGAAGCACTGACAATTTAAACTCGTAAGACTGTGACAGACTCGGGGGGTGGGTGCTAGAAATGGTCAATACTGTGAGATGTCTAAGCTCACTATACACAGAAAATCTGCACATTCACACCATACTTTCTTCCTAACATCAAACTGGCAATACATAAATGCTGTTTATCAATCATTAGTGTAAAGAAGAACCATTCTTACCCTCTTTAGAGCACAGTCCACATTGATAAAATCTTCCTAGTGGGTGATGTGTCAGTGTCTAAATAAAATTTAACCAGCATGTCATTTGAATCAGCAGTTTCTGGGAGGAGGCCTCACCTATTTGCTCATATGCACAAAAGGCACAAAAGGTAGCTGTGCAGCTGGTAGTTATGAAGCAGGAAAGACCTACGTGGTCCAGCGATGGGGGCTGCGTTAGCGACAGCATCTCTGTACTTAGTTTTTTATTTTTTAATTTTTTTGAGACAGGGTCTCAGTATGTAGTTCAGGCAGGCCTTGAACTCGCTATGTATCCCAGGCTGGCCTCAAACGCGTGCTTCCCCAGCTTCCTCCCCAGCTTCCTAAATGCTGGACTTGTGGTCATGAGCCGCCCCTGGCAAGTATCTCTATACTAAGAGGGACTATGAAGTCATGGAAGAGAATGAAATAGATCTGTCTACTGATGCAAATGTGTCACTTAGAATCTAACTGGTGTACAAAATTTTTAATAGATATTAAGGTCAAACCTATCTACTCCCTGTATGTACATGTATAGTTTGTGAATTTGCTAAGATACACGCCGACTTGTATAGCTAATAGGGGAAATGAAGCTGATAGGATGGGTACTCTTCCTGTTTCACTCCAGTTGGCAGCATTTTAATTTTGTTGTTGTTGTTTTAAGAAATGATTACAAGATGGTTTCACAAGCTCACCCATAATTTCAGAGGAGGCTGCAATTCAGTTATCAAAAGAACAATCATCTACATTCTTGAAGTTCCCTGGCGGCTTTGAACACTGTTCCCTTAAAGGGAGAAGACCATCATGCCTTTCTGCCTGTCATCCCAAGACATGTAAAGTCGCAGGCCTAGCGTTAGTGTCTGAAAATCAAAACAATCCAAAGGTCCTCACTTCGTAATGTTTGCAGTAAGATTCCAGCATCTTAGCATTTAAGTGTTTTCAGATTACATCCATTTAAACATCTGTGATTCATTATCGTAAATATCACAGTTGTGTGAGACCATATGCTTCAGCTCGAAGCATATATATATATGAAAAGCGTGAGCAATAAAGCTCAGAAACCTTAGACTTGCCGTGAGTATGTGCAAAAAGAACATTTCCAGATACGTGGGCCTTCTGTAATCACGGTAATATACTTGAGATCCCGTATAAGAATCCTTCAATTGAAAAGTTGCCACTTTTGATGGAAAGCTATGATTCACCTGTGGCTCCTGTGTGTTCCGTGATAATTCAGGTAGGGTGGAAAGCGGAACAAAAGCCTTCATCTGCGTTGGCTTTTACTTCCTAGGGAAATGCACGGGGGCTGTTGCTGCTGAGTGAAGAAATCAAGGGAAAATGGGATACTTTTAACAAGTGACGAAACACTCTTGGCAGACGGCCTCCTCCATTCCCAAGAGGCTGGAGCGAGAGATGGCGCCATATGGCGTGAGGGATGCAGTTAAAATCTCTTGGCAACTGTAGGATGAATAGACATGACCTAGGGGCTGATCGTTTTCTTGCTTACATCAGAAAGCCCATATATGCATAAAAGAATTAATTATGCTTCATGTATTGCAAGCCAAATCATTGTATTCTAATTTCCTGATAAGGTCTTGTCAACTAGACAGAACCAATTTGTAATCACAGCTGATGAGTGTCTCATCCACTGCAATTAGGGAGGAGGTGAATGAATTAATTGGTCACAACCAAAGAATCCACTATTTTTTTTTAGTGCCAGCTCTGTGCCAGAGTTCACATGAGCCTAGCCAGAGAGCCAGCGGTGCAGTTGTAGGACACTTACCCTCACAGGATGCCCCCAGTATCCAAAGGGTGGATCAGAGAAAATATTCAAGGTGTTTAAGTTGGTGGTCTGAAGGCCAGTGCAGTTTAATTGGCTCCCGGCTGACTACCTTCAAGCCACCAACTGCGTTAATCCCTCGGGTATACCCCAAGGTACTGGAGCCCTCAAATACTGCTGTCTTTGAGAAACATTTCTAGACCTTCCTTTGGAATCCAGGCAGCACAAGTCCATCTCTGCACACAAGCATCTACAGAAGGATGGGATGTTCAAAATGCTTCTGGATTTTCATACACACACTCAATACAGGTTATCTATGACTTTCACAACCAAACTTGAACCTCTCCCTCAGGTCCTGGGACAGGATTCTATAATCAGCGTAAGAAGCAACATTCCAATTTTACTACTTACACGTGTGTGACCTTCAGAATTTTCTTAATTTCTTTGAGGCTCAGTTTTCCTCACCCATAAAATACTGCTTTCCTGAGTCTCTAGGAGAATTGAAAGAAATGTCATTTGAGCATTTGGTCCCTTGCTTGCTTGGTATTAGAGACTGGCTCTGTGAGTAGTAACTATTACAGAAGATAAAGATTAAACATGAGAAAGCAGCCTTGTTAGATTTCATAGAATGACTTGAACATCTAGAGATAATATGAACAATCGTCAACATGTGTTCATATGAACAAACACCTTCTGAAGCCACAGCCGCTCATTGTGGCTGAACCAGCATGGGACAAGTGTGAGTGACATCTCGCTGGGACCCTCTGCTAGGTCATAGACCAAAGCTTGATGTCTTACATATTTATGATACCTAACTAATTTGTCCACTTTTGTGGATAAAGTAGCTTGGGAAACAAACCCACCAAAGATAGGTTTGTGAAATTTTGTGTGACAAACTCAATTTTATAGTACATACAACCCTGAAGATCAATGGTATAGAAGAACACATTCAATATTATGATAAAATATGACAGAATTAGACAGAAAAACTTGTGTTCTAGGCAATTTTAGAGAGCTCGGCTCTCCAATATAGTGAGAAACACCTGTTGATAATTCCTCTCAGACGCTGCTGGGAATGAGGAGCCTGCTCATTGGTTAACTTTCTCTTGCTTCTAGAAAAAATTTATTATATTGAATTATGATCTATCTGACTGTAATTTATACCATATGTTGCTTGTTTGGCCTTTTGACATAATGACAAAACAGAACACTGATCTTTCAATATGGCAGCTCTCCACATAACTGTGGGGTCATCTTCCAGGCTGGAAATATCACAAAGGCAGAGAGTACACTTATTCATCTTTAGATTGGCATTTGTTCCTTGCTGCCTACTGTCTTGCACACTGTAAGTGAATAAATGACATTTTAATAGTTTACTGTATAGATATGTTGAGCTTTAGGGCAATAGAATTTCCTAATTTTAAAATCATCTTCTAATGTTAAAATCTATCTCACAACATTCCTGTTGAACAGTCATATAGGTTCTACTTGAATGTATCCCATGACAAGCACATCATTTCATTTAGAAAGAACCAGACCTTCTAAATGGTAACCTGAAATTCTTTATGCTTTTCCAGCATTCAGACAAAGATGAGGTCAAACAAATATTACTTGCATTACACTGGCCTGTAGCTCCCTGACTGCACAATTTTAGGACCTCAATCCACCCCTCCCTTAGGATTTTATTCTAATTATTTCCAGAAAACCACACAGCCTTTCTGACATAAATTTAAAATGTTCCCTCTTTTTAATTGACCTCTTTTTGACTGATATTCCTGGGAAGCTCTTGGAGGAAATATCCCCCTTCGGCCCTCTGTAGGAAAAGCCCTCGCTCAGGACCCTCAAAGCCACACACCCCTCAAGATGCCTAAAGACCCCACTGCTGCTTTTGTCCTCCTTGCATAAGAGCCAAGCAAGTCTGCACTCCACACAGACATGAGGCCAAGCTGCACTCAATACTGCCGTTTGTTACTGGGAACCAGAGTAATAGTGCTTGGGAATACCTGAGTGTCTTGTAGCTCAGCAGTCTTCGAGACTGTGTCCATAGCTTTCCCGCTCCCTGAACTGGACCCGTGGGACTGGGCTAGGAAAGCCATGCTTTGTTGCTTTGTTCTTTTCTCCACCTTCCTCCGGCTCCGTACATCTCCAGGTCCTCCTGCAAAAGTAGTCTTCCTTCTAGGCCCTCCTCCCCAGGAACATCTGCTCCAGCAGCAGAGTGGTGTTGGAAAACGGCTGACTGCCAGGCATCAACACAGCTGGGCTATGAATACTATTTATACTCAGCCAAGACCCTCTGCCAAATGTCCCAAGGACCACAAATCCGAAGTCGAATGCCCTTGATCTCTCCTTCTTTAGCTTACCCAAAGATGTTCGTAGGGAGGGAAACAGGACTGCAGGTGATTACAAAGGGCTTTGCAAGAACTATGCTGTAACAACCTGAAAACACCTAGGAGAGAGCTCTGTAAATTCATGACTTGGTGATTCTCAAACTTGCTGAATCCGTGATCTCTGTTTCACCAAATAGGTGACTTTCAAATAGGCTCACAGAAATCTTCACAAGAGTTTGCTCCATCATTCTCGTTGTTTGTGGGGAGTTTCAAATTTGCTTAGGTGCCAAGTTATGATTCTACTGCGTATTCATTCAACAAACAGGGTTGTGTGTGTGCGCATGCTTTGTCAGGAACTATGCTGTCTGTAAAGTCATTCCAATTTGAAATATAGATTGATAGTGATTATAAGCACCCTGAGACAGACAGTGCACAGCATCCTATCAGAAAACAACCTGCCATGTTTTCAAGAATCCATAGCGAGAAGAGAATGTAATATTTGACAGAAAAGAATAGATTCAGAGAGAACAGTTCAGTTTTTAATGGTAGACAAAAAAGCAGATATGGGCTCTGTGTTTTTTCAAGAGGAAACACTTAAGAGTTTACATCACAAAAATAGGTTCGTGCTAAGGATCGCTAGTCCAAATCATTCATCGTATCTTCCACTGACATAATAGAATTGAAACTTTATCAAAGTTGGAATTAATGCATGAGACAGTATGAAGACTGTTTTACATGTATTGTGCACCTTTCACAGCAAATTCCACTCATAGATGAATCAGTCGTGGACGGTAACACTCCCAGAACCTTACGGAGGCTTTGTGAATGTCAGCGCTGACTGTGGGCCAAAGTGGAGCCAGGATTCAGTCTGGGGCTGGCAGGAAGCGGGAGAGCAGAGCGGCCTGAGGCTGGGTGATGCCCCTACTGTACCGCGCCATCTGACCCAGCGTGGGTGAGACTCAACACGTGTAAGAGCCTGATTGACCACAACGCTGAGGAAATGAGAAACCGCAGGAAATGCTTTCTCTTTCTCTCATTGGGAGGGTCCGAAGAGCCTCTGGACAGCCCTGCGAGTGAGTTCTTTAAAAGGAAGTGCCGCTGGATGACAGTGGGATATCCAGGGATGCGGAGAGCAATTAAGCCACAGTCCCTGTCTTGGGGAGAGTCCGTCTGATGTTTCCAAACAAAATGCTACTTTAGTTCTCAGAAAGGCATTGTTTCCCATGCCCTGCAAAGACTTTGCAGATGAACCATCACAGAGACCCTCGTGCTGATGGGACCACTGAATTCTGTTTCCAACTAGGCAAAGAGAACCGAGACATGAGATAGCTGCCTCCTTCCAGTCTGCGAAAGAAAGAGCTGTGTTCTGCTGCAGAGGGGCAGCGCCTCCGCTCTGGAGATGGCAGATACAGGTGCTGCTGTGAGCTGATGAAGATTGTAGAGAATTAGCAAGACAACTGAAGGCACACTAGTGCTTTGATCAGCAAGGTTTAGAGTATTTACATCACCGAAGTTGAGAGTTGCTACAAATCAGCATAGTACCAGTACTACTTAAACAGCCCTTCTCTTGTGTATGGCTATAGAGATCCTGGAAGAGGATCCAAGCATATCTCTGTCTGCAGGGAGGATACAACTCTCAGGATGACTGTTTTGGAGCCTACAGCCCTTATTCACACACATCCTTGCACAAGTATGTAACCCAAGTCTAAGCACCAACTCCGAGAGCCTCTACAACTTACCCACAGACTGGTCTGCCAGTCTCAACAAACATGTACAGCACTTAGGACCATTTTCCCATCTGAGATGTGAGTGTGTGCATCGTAGACTGACACAAACTTACAAGAATAGCCCAAAATCCATCTATTAGTTCATACCCATCTCTCTGGGCAGAACTGTTCTAAAATATTTTGCAGATAAACTTAGATCCATCTGCATTTTCATATGTCCTGGGGGATCATCATACAGCTTAATATGCTCTTTCATGTATTTCCGAATGGAAAGAAATCTATGCCTTTTGGATTTTCATCCCTAAGCCTCACATTCAAAAGAAAGAAATAGGCATAAAATCAAGGTCAGGGAGATTAAGCCCCTTAATTCGCACACCGAACCTCCCATTTCCATTGTGATTTTGTCTCCCAGCTAAAGTTTGTCTTCTTGTGACATTTGCATTAAGCCCAGAGGACATTTTGAGTGGAAACATGCTGAAAGCATAATTGAAACGCTGAGTGGTGCCTGCTGTCTCATTTGCATTTTTCCCCTCAGGTAGGGAGTTTTCACTTCCCCCCTCTTCTCCCGGGGTGCTCCAAGATTATCTCAAAGAATGATGTTATGCAATTGATTCCAATAAATCCCCATATAAGTATATTATATGTGTAATTTTTTTTCTTTCCAGAAGCTATTTTAAATGCCTCCACGATAAACTATGTAGGAAAGTCATTGATGGGTTCAGAATAGCAGGGATAATTCACTGTCCCTCCCACCCCAGAGGGAAGTTTCAAAATTTGTGGACTAGTTTGTTTATTATAATTTTTCCTTTCAATTATCAACATGGTGTCATTTGCGCTATTTAGGAGGTTACCTCTATAGAAACAAATATTTTAATACAGTCATAAACTCTTTAATTTCATCCTTAAATACGTTCTTTGAATTCCGTTCCTCCAACATGCACGGCCTCAGTCTCTGTTGAGAGACTGGAAAATCACTGACATTTTGGGTTGTCCACAAATTATATAACAAGAGACAAGGATGTGTGGCTGATGGTATCAGCTGCACCCTTTAGCAGGGGATTTCAGGTGCGATTATGATGGGTAGGAAAATACAGGTTGGGGGAGAGGAGGAAAATGCGTGGTGAATTCTTTTTCTCTTGTTCGGCTGTTTTCCACAGGTATGGGGTCTGTCATTTACTGCCTGAAGAACAAGCTAGATGTGTGCCTTTGCTGGGGATTGTGTCTTGATCCAGCCTTCATTGTTTATGTTAGCTATACTATTTCCCTCCAGATCTTTGGCTGCCCAAAGAGCCCTGCTCCTTTACAGACTGAAGAAGGTGGAACCAGGCAGCATGTGACCCGAGCGGGCAGAGAGGGAGGCAGCCAGGCCGGCATCTCTGAGGAGGCCATGACTGTCACTGTGCAGGCGTCAGCGGATGCAAGGACAAATATTTCATTTTTAACTTGACTCTTCAGATTTATGTTAATACATTTTAGAAAAGCTGCCCTTAGCATATTCACAATGTGTTATAAAGGTAATCCTCAGTTTCCAGAGAGGAAAACATTCTTACCTCAGGTTGGCGTGAGGATGACAATGGGAGGACGGTAGACATGAAGGTCGAGATCACATTGCAGTGTCTTTATGTAAGAAAAATCAGAAGTTAGAGTCACATGAAATTATCTGCACCAGCAGTCCGCTTGGAGAACATTCAGCACACCTTTGAGCCTGCTGTGGGCAGGGCACTGTAACTTGACTCCTTTAATGCCATTTTTCCTTGTGTAAGGAAGGCAGGTAGAGCTTCGCCAAGAAAAACGAGAGGATTCAGTCAGCTTTCCTGGAGCTGCCTGTAGCGGCCATCTCCATGGTAACAGCATGCTGCCAGGCCGAGCCAGGGTGCCCAGCGAAAAAGAAGCAAAAGAACAATGACCTGCAAGTGGGAATGAGAGCAGAAGGAAAAGGTAGCTCCCGCGGGCTCAGAATGATGGCGATACCGATGATAATCCCGTTCCTGGAGCCCTGAGCTCGGTCCCAAGAGCTCCTTGCACACAGGGACAATGAGCCTCTCTGAGGGAGGCGCTATGGTTAGCCCGCTTCACAGCTGAAGAGTGAGGAGTAGAGAAGATGGAGGTGTTGTCCAAGGTCACAGGGCTCTTCCGCACGGGCCGGGATTAGTGAAGAGTTTAAAAGCTAACACTAAAACTAACCTTCTGAGGCATGCTAGGTGTCCAGTGTCAGGCATGGCTGGGCAAGGGAGAAACCTCGCGCCCTGACAAACAGTTCATTATCTCAGGTTGGCCCTTGGCTTCGTCTGCAATGGATTCATCTGGGGGGCTTTTGAGCTACAGTGATGCACAGATCCTCAGTCAGCTCAGCAATCCCTTAAAGTCTTCCCTGGTGAATTCATAGATATTAGTCTTGAGGAAAAAAACGGTTCTAAATCCTCCATTCCTGGATTGATCAGTGGATAGAGAACAAGCCAAGACTCCCTGAGACAGTCGTCTTCTCTGAGTGGCTGGGGAGTCGCTAGGCTAGATCAAGCGCTACCCTGTGTCCTGTCCTGAGCATG
Source organism: Hystrix cristata (assembly GCA_004026905.1). Taxonomy (NCBI): domain Eukaryota; kingdom Metazoa; phylum Chordata; class Mammalia; order Rodentia; family Hystricidae; genus Hystrix; species Hystrix cristata. Next base: position 42,944 of record PVJO010007124.1, on the reverse strand, counting down.
GATCTAATCTCTCAGGGCTCCTCACCCTGCGCCCTGGATGACTGCCCAGTGTGGCTGAGATGGGCAGCTGTCTTTTTCAGCTTGTTCGTCTCTTCCGGGGAAGTGGGTGTGTCCAGAACGTGGAGCATCGAGGCAGACAGATCAGACGGGGGATGTGCTCTTACTCGATCCCTTGCAGGATGTGTGACTTCGAGCATGTCACTCCATCTCTCTGAGGCTCAGTCTCTTCATCTGTAAAATGGAAAATGATGCTTATAGATTATAGGCTGCACTCTCAGTGGGGCGATATGGTCTGGCAGGAGTTGAACTAGTTGTTCTGCGCAAGGGCAAAACTTGCATTTAAGAAGAACAAATACCTATACGCATGCACTACACAAATAGATGTAAGAATAACTGTGATATTAAAATCTTACACAAGTGTTGGCAGTTAGGAACGAATTTTTTAAAATGGGAAGCAAGAGGGGGAAGAGGTAATGAAAAAAAAAACAGAAGTTGAGAAAAACTTCTCTAGATTTGAGTTGCTCTGAGGCCAAGGCAGTGGGGGTTACTCCCCACAGAGCCGGCTCTGGGAGCTACTCAGTAAGTTATAGTGTTGGAACCGTCACCTGTCCAAGTTTACTGCCTTTCACAATGTGCACACTGATTCCAGCTTCACACTGGAGCCGTGTAAAGCTTTATTGGGCCTGTGGAGAAAGGTAAGCTGCCACGTCCAACGTCACCAATGTGCGCGTTAGAGCCAATATGAGAGGCTGAGCACTGTGATGAAGGGATAATCACAGGGCCTGGTGCTCGGGGAGACCAGGGCTGAGTCCTTCGTTTTCACCTGCCTCCACCGCCAGGCTGCGCCGTGCAAGAGGTCACGCGAGGCTTCCTTCTCCATCCCCAGCCGTGCAGCAGCTCTCCTGTCTCAGGGGCTCACCATCACTGCACATAATTTTGCCCTGGGGAGTAGCAGGGTTAAGTGGCATCATTATATATGGCCTCACCGTGGGAAAAATTCTTTTTATTGCTGGGGATGTAGAGATGAATAAAAATATAAGACTCAATTTCTGCTGTTGGCTTTGGAGAGAAGACAGACACATAAGTAGACATATTGATACGAGGTGTTTGAAGGACTCTATGTGCCTTTGTTCAGTTGCTTGAGCCGAATGGTGAAGAATAATCAAGAGTTTCTAGGGTGAGGGAGTTGAGAAGTACCTTCTGTCTGCCCATCAGTCAGCAGCAGAAGTGCCTGGAGTGCCAGACACAGGAGGAGCACTGTGCTGAGCACGTGCAGAGGAGCAGATGGACAGCCTAGTCATGGAGGACCTGGAGTGCTGTGGACCACTGTGCAGTGCAGAACCACACTCTCCCGAGAATCAGGTGGTGGCACCATCCCATCACTGGAACGGCGGAGTCCAAGACTTCCTGTAAGGAGTAAAGCTTTGAGTGCCTTCAGGCGGCACATCACCTACATTCAGCTTATCTCCTTGCTTCATACTGCTCCCTTGCCCTCTGTGTCTATCCCGCTGGCCTGTGTTCAGTTCCTTTGATGCCACAGGACCTTTGGTTGAGTTGTGGTTCTGTCTGCCTGAAATAGGTCCCCTATTACTTATAATAGTACTGGATTAATGTTTGTCTCCCTCGTTAGAGTTTAAACTAGGGACTCTGTTTTTGTTCAACATTATAACCTCAGCATCTAGCATGATACAGGTTCTCACTAAGGATATGAGGAAGGAAGGAAGGAAAGAAAGAAAGAGGGAAGGAAGGAGGGAGAGAGCGAGGGAGGGAGGGAGGGAAGGAAGGAAAACAGGAAGAAAGAAAAAAAGGAAGGAGGGAAGGAAGGACAGTAGGGAAGAGAAAAGGATAAAAGGAAAGAAAGAAGGAGAGAGGGAAGGAAGAATGGAGGGAAGGAGAAAAAGAAAGAAGAACAGAGGGAAAGAAGGAGGAAGGAGGCATTTAGCATTGGAATTAGCTCTCCCACAGACTTGCGTATGCCTTTGCCTTGCCCCCCATCCCTCTGCAGCAGACACTCTGTTTCGATGCTGTCTACAGGCCAGGGCAAGGACTCTTGTGCTGGCAACAGAAACAGCTTCACAGCCAGCTTGTCATTTGAGTAATTTTCTTCCAGTGGATAATGCTAATTGATGCTGATCATGAAAGCAGCTCCTTCATAGTTTGTTTCTAAAATCTGAAACCAGGTATGCACAATTCATCATGACTACCATGATATTCAGAGAAAGTGAGTGAGTGCCAGAACGGCAGAGGCCGGAGAGCCCACCTGTGTATCTACGCAGAGCCACCTGCTCAGCCCTGACACGGAGAGACCAGAGCCGGGCTACTCGGTGCACTGCAGGGAGCAGAGCTGACCTGGGTGTCTGAGGCACTGATATTCAGTTCTGATAGGACTATGGGAGGCGTGTGCTCTCCTGAGGGCTCTTTTTACTGAGACGACATCGTGGTGGAAGCCACATGGACCAGGGTTCAAATCTTGGCTTATCATTAACAAAGCATGTGTATGGTGCGCCTTGGCTTTGCCTTCCCTAAGCCTCAATTACCTTATCTAGAAACCATGAGGGGAGGGGATTGTGACAGCACTCTATCCTGCATCATTGTGAAGACTGTGTGTAAAATGCTGAATGCTGAGCCTTGGATGTGCAAAGTGTTGCATCCTTATTAGCCATTACAGGAATCAACTAATGTGATTGTTACCATTAGCATCATCTCCCCAGAACAGAAAGATCAGCTCAGTTCATCAGAGATGTATATGGTTTGACAACGTACCAGAATCTGTGTTGATGTTGTTACCAAAAGGCATTTAGAAGAAAGTTCCTAGTAGCAATAGTTTAAGAGACTCAAACTGGAAGTAGCCCAGGTGCCCACTGATAAGTACATTGATAATACAACAGCCACATAGGAGAATACTGTGTAGTGATTCAGATAAATAGAGTGGTTCAAATACAATATGGTGATCAGTGATTGTAGTGATTTGGATACATCACTTTGACTTCAACCCATGGATGAGTCTCACAAAAGGTAATGTTGACTGAAATAAGCCAAATGCAGAAGAATGTAGACTCTATTACTATGTTTAGATGAAGTGCTAATGCAGGTGAGACTCATCTATGAAATTCACACTCTGGGTGTTGTTGCCTCTAGAAAGGAGGGAGGGATTTTCCTTGGGAGGGGAGGTGACTGGTAATACTTTGTATCATGGTCTGGGTGGTGGGTACACAGGGGCGCCCACACTGTGACCATTTATTGAGCTGTACTCTCCAATGCATGCACTTTTCTGTATCTGTGTTATGCTTCAAGTAAAGATTTACTAAATAAAAAAGCCTTTAAACAGAAAGCTAAAAGCAAGTACATTAGTGCCCCTGCTCCTTATCCAATTTTTCTTTCCTTGGTTTTAGTTACCTGTAGTCTGAAAATATTAAATGGAACATTCCAGAAAGCAAGAGTGAGAATGGGGGGAGAGAGACAGAGAGATCCAAAGAATTTATTTCAGTATATTGCTACAATTGCTCTGATTTATTATTAGTTGCAATTGTTAATCTCTTACTGTGCCTAATTTATAAATTAGACTTTATCATAGTATGTCTGTACATATGTATAATTTGTAAATTAAAATTTACTGAGTATGTAGGTACAGTGTATATAGGATTCAGTACTGTCCATGGTTTCAGGGGCCCACTGGGGTTGTCAAACATGCCCTCCATGGAGAAGGATGCTTAGCCAGTAATGCAATTCTGTGCTTTCCTACAAGGGGCCTTGAAGTCTGTACCTGAGGTGGATGGGCACATCTGTGCACAGATAATGGGTGATGAGAGCTGTAATTATAGAATTGTGTACCTGGTGCAGAAGGGAGTGTGATCAGCCGTCACGCCCACTCCTGGTGACAATGCCCCAGCACTCCATGTGGTTCCTCCAGGGCCTCAACTCTCCTGTTCCTTCCTACACTGACTAAGCCATTCAACTCTAGGAGGGCGGCTCCCATCCATCCACTCCCCACATCCATCCACTCCACCACCACTGCCCCCGTCTTGGCCAGGCATCATGGGTCCACACCAAGCTAATTGGTTTATTTTCCCTTCTCCGGACTCTTGTGGCTCAGATTGACTAGATTATAACCCGTGGACTGGGTCTTCTGGGTTTTCAAAAGTTCTCCTGAGATTCTCCTGTACCTTGGGAAGTGCTGTTCTCCACTAGGACCGGGACACACGCCTGATCCTGACTCTATCCACACTAAAACAGTCCATGGCTGGTAGGAAGCATCCTAATTTTCTGGCTTTTCCCAATCTGTCTCTGAAAGAGATGTCCAGCTTCATTTCCAGCCAGTTCTTCTATTCCTGACCTCCCTGCCCCATTTCCAGTTTGCCTCTGACCTACGTGCACCTGCTTAGTTCTCTTTCCTTCCATCTATCCTGTCACTTAGCCCCTGAGCTCGGGCCTTTGGATCAGGTCCGATGTCTTCCACCCTCTTAAGGGCTTCTAATCTCCTATCTTCCTCCAATTTCAGCCTAAATATTGCCTCTATGCAGCTTTCCTCAGTACCTCTGAGCACTCTGTGATTCTACCCCACACCTCGTGCACAGCATAGTTAGATCACTTCCCTCAAATGTCACTCTGCTATTGCTGACCGTTTGCTCCTGAGGGCAGGACCTGTCCTGCTTATCGTGGCATCCGCAGTGCTTAGCTCCAGCCTGGAAGCTGGGAGGTGAGCAATGATGTGTCTTGATGGAGTGAAGTCCGTGGGCACAATCGATGTCACTTGGGTACATGTGGCTTGCTGCAGGATAAGGGCAGTGCTGGGGTGAGGGGTGTAAAAGACTTAAGTTGTCCAACCTACCCACGCTATTTCTGTTGATTTTCTTTCTCCCAGTGACCTTCAGTGACTGTAAGGGAAATGATAAGCTGCGCTATGAGGTCTCAAGCCCTTACTTCAAGGTGAACGGCAACGGCAGCTTAGTCTCCCTGAGAAATGTAACTGCGGTGGGCAGAACTCTGTTCGTCCATGCACGGACTCCCCACGCCGAAGACATGGCAGAGCTCGTGATTGTCGGGGGAAAAGACATCCAGGGATCCTTGCAGGTAACTTGGCTTTTTGGAATAAGTTGAGTCCAAGAGGAGCATTAGGTTCTGTGTTCTGTGGTAAATGGGTTTTTACTGTGTTGTTGGCCAACATCCTTTTTGTTATTATTGTTACTAAAAATGACAGAAATCTAACTAAAAAAGAAAAAACAATGGGTGGGAATTTATTCATTCATGTAACTAATACTTTTCAGGAATAGTTCTGTCTTTAGGCATGGCCGTGTGCTGGTACCCAGATGTTAACATCTGCTTTGATTGGCACCTATCCTCTGCTTCTGTTTCCCGTCTGTTGATTGCGCTCTGAGATAACCCCACCCCCTCTCCCCAATGTGGAGGTGTCCCCAGCTCCACTTATCCTGCCAAACTGTTTCTCTCAAAAGAGAATCTTGCTGATGATGCCAACTGACACGTGAAATCGAATCATTGGCTCTTGTTAGGTCACATGTTGATCGCCAAACTAAGCACAGTGTCCATTGGGTTGTGAGGCTCTGGCTGGCCACATCTGGGTCTCCCATCTTTTTTTGAAGCCAGAATGATGTCAGCCTCGCCACCTGTACAAATGGACTGAGAATGAAATAAATGCAGTCAAAGTATATGAAGGTGCCGTGATCAGGGGAGGGGGCCTGGGAGTTGGGCAACCAAAGACACAAGGACCACTGGAGTTGTATGGGGAGGCAGCCTTTGCGTATGGTAGTAGCTGTTCACCATGAGCAGTGCCCATTCCCTTCCAGGTGCTGATCCCCCACTTTCACGTATGTGTATGTTCTCTGTGAGTGCCATTTGGTTGTGCTGCAACTGGCTCATCTACTCCTCCTTTACCAGGAGCTCAGAGACTCTGGATTCTTGATTAAAGGAGGTTTTGAAAATACACCCAGCAAGACGTCAGCAAAACAATGACTGTAACAGTGGCATGGCCCCAGAATGATGCACCCAGCCTTTTGTCCTTCCCACTGCACTGTCTTCTTCAGGGGCCCATCATTCTCACTGGGCCTTTTTAAGGCCCATCATTCTCATTGCCTTTGTCCCTCCATCTGCTATCCGTCCCTTACTCTGTAACCCTTCATTGCCTGTAACTCAATTCCCTGGTGAAGTGAGCACAGTACACAGTTGGGGAACAGAGAGTGTACGACTGGCAAACTGGTAATGCCTTCCTGCCAATGCTGTCTCCGTGGTCTTAAGAGAGTCGTATACCTCCTTTATCTGCAGACTAGAGGGTTTACACAGCTGCCATGGCACATAAGTGGCCCATGAGCTGCCCTACTCTGTCACCATGTTCATGGCAGATATGGCCAACCGTGCCTGGCTTCCCCCGAGCATCTCTCCCAATGCAGCCCTTCTGGAACCTACTGTCAGTCAATCACTTAGAGGTGTTTCTAGGGAAAGAATCTATTTGCCATTCTCAGATGGGACAAACTCCATAATTGCCCTTCCTATCTCTCAATCTGCAAGTCTTAGATTGGAGCCCCATGAACTCCCTGCATGTCATGATGTTTTCAAAGATGACTGGATACTGGTGAATATATATAGCATTGTGGATACATGCCAACGCCACGGTGGCAAGGTTTCCTCTCGCTTAGCCACCACCATTTACACAACATCTCACAAACTGGCGATGTAAATATATTCAAATAACTAAAGCAACAGAGTTGCCAGGATGTGCAGAGAAAAGTGCTCCTTACGTACAAGTGATGGCGTGGAGCATCAAGCCAGGGGCTGCACACAGGATGGAGTGTTTCTAGATGGACACAGCTGTCATGACTGGGGGCTCAGCTTTAGGTGTGGAAAAGATGGTGTCATAGTATTTTACTTGAGAGGGAACAGGAGGGATTCTGGGTTCTTCTTAGGAAAACTCCACCTTGAGGGGCTGGGAGAAGAGGGCTCATGGCCAGGGGCTTAGGTGTGCTGGTCTCTTGAGGCCCCCCAGATGGTTCCCAGTGACCCCAAGCCCCTGAGCCCTGGCTGTTTCTCATTTGCTGCTGTCTGAGTGCTCTATGAACAAAGGTTGGCTGTGGTTGTTTCTGTCCTATAGACCTCACAGAGGCTGCTCTGCCACCCAGTATGCCAGCCTCCAGCAGAACAGGACGGATATTTGTCTCCCCTTCAGTGATTTTTATGAAGTTTGAAACAGGCCTTGTAAAGATGCCCAGATTTGCCTGTAATAAAAACACCAAAAAAGGGGGGAAAGAGCAGGGGAAATAAATCAAAATAGATGGCAAAAGAGTCCCTCTGAAGACAGCTCACACCTTCATTAATATTTAGTTGGTGTTGCATACAGGACCTACTGTGGGTGGCCAAGCAGGCCAGTGGCTGGGGAGGGAGGTCAGTGAGAGCATGAGCCAGCTCAGCGCCTGGCCGGGGAGGCGCCAACATGTGTGTGTCCATGGTTAAGCACCAGGCAGGGAAGCAGAAGTAAGCGATGCTTTGTACCTTTAGACAGGGGAGGAGTCAGGGAGTTTGGACTCGCATCCAGCTCTTCTGCATCACAAATGCTGGCTCATGTGATCTGCTAGCAACTGTGAGGCACGTGCTACTGTCACCATTTCACCGTTGGGGAAACTGAGGCACAAAGAGGCAAGGGACTTGCCTTAGGTCACACAGTGATAAGAAGCAGGGTGGCCATGAGCCCTGCAGTCTGGCTCCTGAGTCCAGGCCTCTCGCCTCTCCCTGGTGCTGCTCCTTCCTTCCCTTAGGATTGGGCTCTGCTGGCCCTTGAAGGATGGTCCTTTGGGGAGTGAGGGCTGCCCCTTGAGGGCAATGTCTAATTGCCTACAGGATGTATCTCTCTTTAGCTGTGACCTTGGGCAAATTGCTTTACCTCCTGAGCCTCTGTTTAGTTTGGATTTTGTCATCCATAAAGAAGGGATGATAATAGACTTCCTAGGGTCTGCATGAGGATCGAATGAGACAGTACAGGGCACAGTAATAGCATTAGCCAAGGCTACAGTAATGACCACAGAACTCTTACTAGGAGCTCAGTCCGCTCTGCTTTAGTCACTCTTTTCATCCCCATGACCACTGGCCCTACTATCATCTGTGTTTCATGGGTGGGGAGACTGAGGGGCAAGAGACTACCCCTCACCGCGGTCACACAGCAGGCGGGTGGCAGAGCTGGGACTCAGACCCCAGCCGTGTGGCTCCTGAGCCCCTCCTCTTGACCAGGATGCTGGACTGCCTCATCACTTGGGTCAGAGCAACAGCATGCAGAGGTCACACGATTCCAATGATGACAGCAGCAAGCAGGGCCTGCGACCCAGAGGCCAGATTATCTGAACTAGTTCAGCGTCCTTCCTACGCATTCTGCTATGGCTGAAGCTGACAGAACATTCTTTATAAATTCCGGCTGTCATTTTGCACTACTCTTCCTTGCCTCTCACATCCACTTTTGCCCAGGACGCTGGGATTGGTGATGCTGTTTGCACTGTGGTACAATTTATCTTCTCACTCAGAGCCACCAGCTCTGCGGCTTTTGGGATCAGTCTGACTCTCTTCAGTGTTGGCCCACACACGCCACACTCCTCACGCAAGCCAGAGCCCCATATCCTCGGGGCTTCTCTGGAGGCCAGGGGAAGATGGAAGGGGAATTCTGAATTCACAGCACAGGACTGGTGGGCAGGTGGGAGCCGGGAGTTTGCACTGATGTGAGGGGCATTGGGGACCCTCTGTAGTCTCGACAGGATGGGAAAGGGCAGGGCAAAAATAGACTCTGAGGAAACTCCTCCTGAGTCTTGGCAAAGTACAGATGAGAGCTGATGGTTAAAATAATGGCTACCACTATTTCTGAAAAGCTGTTTCATGGAACTTTTTAAGTGTGTGCATCTCGGTGTATATTTAATATGCATTATTTCCAGTCCTCACAGCTTCCCTGTGGGGTTGCTTATATAAGCCTTCCTTATACACGGGGAACTTGGCCACAGGAGCCCCTAACTCAAAATTGACAGAAATGAGATTGAAATCTGATTTCTCTGTCTAAGCGCCCATTCTCCTTCCTACCACCCTGCTTTCCCGCGTGGCTGTTACCTTCACCCATGGGTCAGAAGATGAGATCCTGAGTTAGAGGCACACCATAGCAATGGAGGAAAACAACATATACAGCTATCACTTGAAGGAAGACAGACCCAAGACAAAGTATCTGGATGATCCTGGGGATAGAGACAAATGGTAATAGGCAGGAAAGGAGTGGATGTGAAAGAAGTGTCCTCAGCCTTAAGTGTGTTGAGCTGAAGCCTCCGGGGGGATCTGGATAGACACACCCAGGAGTTGGTGGCCAAAGTGGGACTGCTCTTCTGGTGTAAATTTGGAGGAAGAACATCTACTATTGGTAAGAGTTGAGCTTTGGTGTTGGACAGGGGTAGGTTCATGTTTCTGATTCACCACTAACTGAATGTGTGACCTTGGACAAGTCACTCGACGCTCTGGTCGCTGCTGTCTTCATCTGTGAAACAAAAGTGAGAATAGAGTCCACACCACAGCAGAAGTCCATTGGACACAGAATTGAAATCAAGTAACACGTGTGTCAACAGGGTTATTTTGGAACCTCTCGAGGAAGGATAAGGGACTCTGGGAAGGGAGGCTGAATACGTTTGCTGAGGCTGAGACAAGCCAGAGAGGAAGGGGCAGGAGGAGAAAGGGAAGTCAAACAATGGCGAGAGAAGACAAGCAGACAGGGAGGTGGGACACCCGGCATAAGCCGAACACAAGAGACTCCACAGTCCCTCATCCCATGCTGCCGTGCGCTGAGGAAATCTTCTCCAGGGCAACGCAAGCATAGCGCAAGCCGGGTCTCCTTTGATGAAGGGTGATGATGAACCTGGCTCACAAAAGCAAGCCTGGGCAGAACCGCGCCTTCTCCCTACAGAGTCCTTGGTTGCCCAGAGTCTTGACAAGGACAAGGGGGAGGACTCTCTGTGTGTGTGTGTGTGTGTGTGTGTGTGTGTGTGTGCACACGCTCACATTCACCCAGTACACAGAGCTTCAGACTCAACTGGAAAAACTGTGTTCTGTTCACTATGCAGAGGCATCCTTGCCTGCTGTGTAAACAGAACTCAGTCTTTTTCCAGCTGCCCCCTGCGACAAATCCATCATTTATTTATATTTCTGAGTCAGACAATGGCAGCCTGCACAACTGTAAACAACAGCAAGGAGTTCTGACAGTAGTTGAGGAACTTGGTGAAGTCAGGCTGGGAAGAAGCATCAGGGAGCCTGTAGGAATTTATTCGGACTTCTGTTTTGTGAGTTAAAGAGACTTCACCTACTTCACTCCTCCCTCTCTTTCCTCTTCTGTCTGTATGCTCCCTTCTCTGTCCTCAGCGCAGGCCTGACACACAGTCAGGGCTAAGTGAATGTCACTTGAACAAATGGCTGAGTGGGATGTGTGACTCCTCTTACGACTCCCTACATTGGACTCTACCTCCCCAAGCAGCAAATACTTGTGCTTTCTCGGGCAGGCCAAGCTTTCCGCCCTTCACACTGGCTGCTGCTGCTCTGTCTGGACTCTTCCTTCCACTGTTGCCAGCTGACCTGCTGACTCCATTCATATCTGCTGACTAGCCAAGAGTCCTGTCTTCAGAAACATCTGTCTCTCTCCCTGGCCAGTGAGGTCCTTTTCCTCCATGCTCCTCTTAGAACTTGGTCTGGCCCATCCTGGCACTAAGCTTCAGTTGTTCAGTGCTTGCTCCCTTCTCTTATCCAAGCCCCTGAGCTCAGGGACTTGGCACTTAGGCAGGAAACTGAGAAACTGCTCTGGTGCCAGCCCCTCAGGACAGGCATCAGCGGTGTCCTTGCCCCCGGCTCCAGCTTCCTCAGCTGTAAATGGCTTCCTAACAGTATCAACCTCGTATGATGTTGTGAGCATTAAATGAGTGAAAACATGCAAAGCACTCGGAACAACAGTGGCTAACATGTTCAAGTGCCTTGGAAATGTCAAATATTCCTCATGACTAGATTGTCAAAGCCAGATCTATAAAACATGTACAGTGAAAGAATGAGGTGAATTGAGATGACCCAGTCCTTCACCCACACCCAACAAGACCAAGTTTTGTCATGTGGGCAACACGGACGGAATTCAGGAGTAGGTGGCTTGACACCATGAGTGGCCCACCTACATTATGTGAAGTGCTGACTAAACTTCTTAGAGACAGAGTTCTTCCGTGGGTCTTGGCAGGATTTAAAAGTTAATTAAGAACAATTTACATTTCTTTACAGGAAGTCAGTGCAAGGTATTGGACCCAATAAAAGGAACAAGGACTCTTAATCAGGTTGCTCAGATTAAATGCAAAGTGTAATAATAATATTGCCCCCTTTTGTCATTTTTAGAAACCCTTAAAGATAAAACAAAGAAAGTTATGACAAAACTGAAAATATTAAATTTAAGCCTGTTTATCCTGGGTGTCCTCATCACTGTAAATATGTAATTTAAAAGAATTTTGGCTCCTTATCCAGTCTTAGGAGTCAAGATGGAAATAAATCCAAAAAGATAAAATTAAATAAAAAGAGGGCAATCAGAGGAAGGAATTCCTTGGGAGAAACAGTTGTTTGTGTTTTGAATTTTTAAAACACAAAATATGTCTTCAACTGCCAAGAAGCCAACAGCAGTAGTAATGTATAACTTGCCCCATGGGAGATTACAGTGTTTACATCCACTACTTCCCAGGACCTCGTGGTTCCATTTATTATCTTTAGGGACTCCTGAGTAAGGTCCCCAACATCAGTACGTTCTGGGGAGATTCAGGCAGATTTCTGTAGGGTAACCCAGAATCACCCCACATTTGTGTCAAGTCACGCATTTGCTACCCAGCAGCCACGTGATACTGGAAGTATTTAACCCTTTGACATTGTGCGTGGATGCCACAGTGAGTCATAGCCGTTGTAGCAAGCAGCGTGCTGACCACAGTGCCAGGCTGACAGCACATTCTCAGTTACTGATCCATTAGTTACAACCAGTACATTGCTGTCATTTCTATACATCTGTTTCTCTCTCTTTTGCTACTTCATATACTAGACAAAAATACTTGTGCACGTTTTGTTACTGAGATAAACTCCAGTTTTGTTTTGTTTTTTTTTTGGCCTCTAGCCAACCACTTTCATCCTCTTTATTTTGGCCATTCTACCAGCTAGTTGCCAAGATACCTGCCACTCTGCACACAGATGACTTGACTTCGTTTCTTTAAAACATCCCAGTTGCTTTAAAAATGGCCACAGTCAGCTACAGTAAAACGAGTCACCTCGTTTCAAGACTTTATCACACTGACTCAGAGTGACGTGGAGTCTGTAAAGCTGCTCAATTAAATCCATCTTTCATACATGAAATACGTTTTACAAACGTCCCCACAGAAGACCAATCTGTGCAATTACTATGACCATAAAGAAATGATGAGTAAAAGATGTAGAAACTTAATATGCACCACTTTAACAAGTGTGATAACTTCAAAAACCTGTGAATTACCACTCTCCATGGCAAAAGCTTCCCCAGTTACAATCAAGGAAAATCAGTATCCATTTAACTGTCACCTAAATTGGGAAAAATATATAGCTTGAATATGATCCTACACATCTAAGAATTGGGACTTAAATAGGGTATTAGGCTGTTACATTTTGACACATACCTAAATTGTTGTGTTTATGATTCTTAGCTCCAGGATACTACTCAAATATAGATAAAAAAGACATCCTTCGATTCATTAATTTAAGTAGATAACAGATTGCTTTGCAGATCAAAAAGTACAACAACTATATTCTGAAGATTAATTTTAGGTGAAATGCTTGGGGAAAAATAACTGATCCCATTACTGAAAATGGCCTCTTTTTGGCTTTGGAAAACTCTGAATTTCATTTTGCTTAGCAGTATAGTTCAATAAGTATACTGTGAGCCTCATTCGTCACTTTAAGTTTTCTTACATAGTCACATTGAAAAGAAAGAGATGAAACGAATTTTAATCATATATGTTATTTAACTCTATCTGTATATATGTATCACATATATCTCTAATACATTATCATTTCAAAAGACTAATCAATGTGAACATTGTTAAGGGTGTATTTTTTATATTCTTTTCATGCTAAGTTTCTGGACTCTCTGTGTGTTTTATACTTATATCACATCTCAGTTTAGACTAGGCAGTTCTTAAAATGCTGAATTCTGATGCTTGAATTCAGTTCCGAGCCCTTGGACAGGGCGCTCTGGAATTCTATGGGAATGTGCGCATGTTTGGAAAGGAGGATGCAAAGGACTATTCGCGAGTGCCCACCATCTACCTGTTGGGTCATGGCCTCACATGTGCCCACGCAGACAGCTATTTCTCTGATCCATGTAGCCACTCCACGCCTGGGGTCGTTGTTCCTATTTTACGTATGAGGAAGTAGCTCAGGCTAGCAAGGTTAAATAATTTACTCAATGTCTTTATTTACTGGTAGAACTAGGATTTGGGCTGAGCCTTCTGATTGGATGTAGTCGCTTGTGTTTGAACAGAAGCTTAGGGACTGTCTCCGTTGGCTTCATGGAAACAGCTCAAAGGCTTCTTAATGTAAATCTTTTCAGAGTCACAGTTCTCACTCATCTTCAATGTCCCGAGTCTAGGAAAATGCCTTATAGTTATATTTGTATTTTTACTTTTAATTTCCCATATTATTTTCCTACACATTATCTGGTTTCATTGTCCTAACACTGCGTGGCAGCAGAGAGTGTTATTCTTGTTTTATAATCAGAAAACCGAGACCCAGAGATGCTGGTCTTAGGTCATGGAGCTGGTCACATGGCAGCACAGTTTTCAGTCTTCAGTTAGCTCCCCAACAGCGGCGTGCGGCATGGCATGTAAACGGGAGATAGTGTTGTTGGAGGTTAATCTTCACCTGCCGTCTATCATGGAATGCAGTGAGGTGACAAAGTGCTCGTTTTCTAGGCTTGCTGATTAGCCTCTAGCCTGCTGTCTTCTACAGTTGCCATAAATCAAATACTACAAAATTGTAAATGTAAATCTAGGAATCAGATGCTCTCCTCTCTGAATTCTAAGAGCAGTTTGCGTGGAGATAGTTGGTCTCTGTGAGCTCTGTAGGAAGTGTGGCTACCCTCCTTGGAGATGAAGGAACAGAGAGAAATTGCAGAGTGGTCAGAAATAAAAATTAGTACACAAGTGAGCAACACTTGAGAGAAAACTTTCGGTAGACAGGCAAGCCCTGAGTTGTCATGACTCACAAAACTTTCCTTGTGGGTGGAGCCTTTGGAGACAGATTCTCATAGAAAAGTGCACACTTCACGCACATGGCCATCTCCTCGGTCGGTAGAGTCTGGGCCTCGATCCTGAGGGCAAAGCTGTGATGATGAGAGGATGCAGTCTTGACACAGCCCAGGGACTGTCTCCGTTGGCTTCTTCGGTCTCCATATTCAAAAATTAAGTAACACAGGTGGGAGGCGGTGTCTGTCCTCAGCCTAGCACGGGGACAATTCAAATTACATGGTTTCATCCAAACTTACAAGATAGGGGCCTGAGCAACTGCAGAAAAGTTAGCAAAGAAAAGCATCATGGCCTAGCCTGCCGTCTCCTCCAACCCACCTGTAGGGGTGGACACCTCTAGACTGTGGACATAGACATGATTTGTGACGGATGCCAGAGTGACACCTCTTCCCTGGCCACACTGAGGGTGTTGTTGATTCTCACATCAATGTCCTGCTCAGAAAGGGCCAAGTCCACTCTCAGGACCTCACACGGACCAGCAGAAAGGACTTTTGACCTGTCCCAGTGTCTAGTCTTATTATAGTTGATCTTTTTCTTGCTCTCGTTAAAGACATAGAAACTTCTTCTCAGTCTGTGCCATAACCTTTAGGAGTTCCTCGTCAAGGAAAAAAGTAATGTGTGCCCACATCCCACTAAGACCCATACCGGGGCTGACTTTGCTCTCTGATGAAGCATTTCTGTCCTTTTAATAAGTCAAGAGGTAACAACAATCACAAAGAAAATATTGTGTGCATATGGTTATCAAAACATAAGACGGTTTCTTTTTTATAGCAGAAGACAAATTTTACTAACACTTGCTCTTTTTTAAAATAGTTTTCTACTACTGGAAATTGAATTCAGTGCCTTCACACTGAACTACATTCCCATTCATTTTCTTAACTTTTATTTTGAGACAGGGTCTTGCCAAATCACTAAGTTGCACAGCCTTGCCTCAATCTTGAGATCTTCCTGCCTCAGCCTCCCAGAGTGCTAGAACACTTGCTGTTTCTTTTCTCTGTTATGCAAAGAAAGATAAATTATTTTAAAATGACCTTGACTAATACCCCATATTCATTTACAGAATTTTACACATCAATAGACCTAAAATTAGGGGCAGAAATTACGGGCACACAAATCTCATGGCAATTCCTAGTCTAAAACAGGTGGGAGGGTAGGAGGAGCTTAAATATCAGGAGTTCCCTAGAGCATGGTGTATCTGCTGATATTTCATTTCCGCTCATCTCCAAAAAGCCTTGGAAGTCTTAGGACCATTTTGCAAGCAGAGTTTCCAGAACACCCTCCTTGACCTTGCAGCAGCCTTCAGTGGGGCGAACTCACTGCCCTGGCCCTGCTGACCCTGGCTGCTCCCCTCCAGTCTTGAATAGTGCAGAAGGGAAGGCCGTAGCCCCTCTTCTGCTGCTGTCGCTGCCACAGAGGAGACCAATCAGAGAGGATGAGACCTGAGACCCACTAGAGGGCTCGTCCTTTCCCTGTTGGCTGCACAGTTTCCCAGACTGCTAGCTATTTATGGAAATCAGGGAGTTCCTCCAACTTTCCATCCTTTTGGAAGATATAAAGCTATAAACAATGGTAGTTCTCCAAGAGACTCCAGGAATGCTGAGTAACTCTAAAAGGCTTTTTCTGAGGACTTCCCTGTCCAGCATGCTCACACCATTTGCCTCTGCATACTGTGTTTTTATTCATTCTGCTTTTATATATATATTTCAACCCTCTGCAGTGGAAAAGGTAAGACAGCAAATCAAGATACATTATTTTCTTGCCTGCATTGTCCGTTTTCATGAACCCTGGTTCACACGGATAATTGAGTTGTGGCTGCTTTTTCACTCCAAGTCCCTTGTTCGCTTTGGCCCTTGTTAGGGAAGCGGAGTCTTTAGGAGCGTGGCCGTCAGGCTTGTTTGCCTTGTTTTCTGTGATTTCTTCTTTTGCTGAGGGCTTTGGGTAGTATTTTCTTTAAAGAAGAAGGGAAAAAAGAAAGAACACTGAGAATTTGAATCAAAGAAAAAGCAATGCATATGAAATTCAGTATTTTCTTAAATTCTACATAAATGTAACAATTTTGGTATTGGTTTATTAGATAAAGTAAAATTATGTGCTCCAGGAGGTTATGGCTTTGACTGACTTGTTCACTGTTGTAAATCTAGCACTTATGGTATCTGGCACTGAATAAATAACTTATTTAATGACTTGAGAAATGCTGCAGGTAGAATGAATGTTGATGCTAATGATGAGGATTATGGCCAGTCTTTATTTAGCTCAAACTCTGTGCCAGGGACCACTCTATGGTCTCGTATTAAGTCATTTAATCTGTACAACATTCCTACAGGATAGGTATTGTTATCTTTATTTTACAAAGGAATAGACACGGAGAAGGTATGTGACTTGCCCAAGGTCATAGAGCTAGAATATTTTACAGCCATGATTTGTAGCCAGAGTCTTTTAAAAGCTATTAGTGTGACATCTTATCCCTTTTGTCAAAATATAGAAATATGAACTGAATATTATTATTACAGTAGAGTAGAATCAGACCAGTTGAATACTTTTCTCTAGAAGAGTTTAGAAGTAATCTGTGTCTGCCTAGAGAATGTTTTGTGCATGCAATCCATGGAACAAACTGGTCTCTTTCCTCCCAGAGATGAAGAAGATGTAAGACGTGTGTTCATGTATAGCTTTCGTGGCTCTGGGACCCTTGTATCATATAATTGAGTCTCAAAAAGAAACAAGTGCTGTAAGAATAGACTGGCATTAACAAGGCAATACTGACCTGGAGTAAAATGAAGCCCATAAATGAGAGTTCCTGGCAAACAGGATGAAGGAGATGCTAAAGGTTGGGATAAGGAATTAATACTTACAGAACTGTGTCAACTCCCTCTCTGCAGGTATCTGCCCTTCTTGCCACTCTATTTATTCGTCCTTAATTTATTTTTCATCAATTGAGCAACACTCTTAAGACTTTTCCATTTGCCCTAAGCAATAAGCTCTACCCCAGTGCCTACAGCTTTTGGTAGCCGACCTTTTGTCTTTCTCTGCAGAGCAAAGATCATGCCATCCACCTTGAGCTTTCTCAATCTCCTCTCCCTTCGCTGCTCGCTTCTCTCTATTCCTTCCTTCCCTCTCTGAGGAAGACCAGCTCTTCCTTCCCTTCTCAATGTCTCCCTTTACTTGTTCCCTGGAACCCACTCCTTCCCACCTCCCTTTTCACTAAGTACATCTTCAGTTCTCCCCAATCTGCATTTTGTCTCTAGGAGTCACTGATTTTGTATGTCTTGTATACATGGACTCACACAATTCATGGTGCTTTGTGAGTGACTTCTTCCACTTAGTGTAATGTTTTGAGGTCCATCCACACTGTAACGTGGACCATACTTTCCTCTTTAGCACTGAGTAATATCGCATCTTATGTACAGATGGCAATTGTTTACTTATCTGTCTCTTGATGGCTGTCCGGACTGCGCTGACCTTTCTTCAGCCGCGAGCAGTGCTGTTGTGAGAGCGTGTGCATGTGTTCTGTGGAGTGCTCATCTTTGCTCCTTTGGGGTTTATACCTAGGAGTGGGATCGCTAGCTCACATGGTAATTCTATGTTTAAATTTCAAATTAGTGGAGAAACCACAAAACTAACTTTCCATAGCAAATGTAAAGAAGCACTTTACATTTCCACAAGGGGATTTGGCAGTTTTGCTCTCTGAAACGTTCCCCATGTGCCTTCTGCGATGTGATATCATTTCTGTCCTCGCAAGTTTACGTACATGGTAGCCCCTGATGTGCATCCTCCTCAGCTGCTCTTCTAATTTCCGCTCCACTGCAGGTCCCATCCATGTTCTCTCCTAATTTTCCTCTGCTCTTTTCCACCTTCTTCAGCAATATCATCCAACATGGCGGCTTTATCCTCTCTCCAGGGTATCTCTGGACTCATGACTGCACTTCTGACCTGAGGCCCTCCATGCCTGGCTGCTGGCAGGGTGTTCCCCCTCTCGGGGCAGTGGCGTGGCGCCTGCACACTAAGCGTCTGCCTCCTAGGTGCGCCCTTTCTTGCCATGGCGCTTTGCCTTCCCAGCGCCCAAGGGCCCCACCTGGATTGCCTTTAGTGTCTCACTGCCTGAGAGGTCCACAGCACTTTTTTTTACTTTTATTTTAGTGGTACATTTTAGATATACATAATGATAACATTCGTCATAGGAAATTTGTACCTGTATATGGTACATCTTGCTGATTCTTTTTTTCCCATTCCCCTCCCCTCCCTTCACCCCCGTCTCCCGTCCTATTTACAAAAGCTTTGCTTCCGTTTTTTCTCCTACTCTCTTTTTCTCTTGTCCCTCCCTTCCTTACCCCTCCCCCTCCCTTGTTCCCCTTCCCATTTGAATTTCTTTCCTTTTCCCAACATAATACATTTTAGTCCTTATTTACAGTTTCGCTTTCTCACACCAGAAAAACAGTGCAGTATTTAAACATGTGTGCCTGATCTATTTCACTAAAGAGTGTGGTCTCAAGGTATATCCAATTACCTAGAAATGGTTTAAGCTTATCATTCTTTATGGCAGTGTAATGCTCCATTGCATTTAAAAAAAAAAAACCTTCTTTATCCATTCAGCAGTTGATGGGCATTTGGGCTGTATCCAAGACTTAGCTGTTACAAATTGTGCCGCTATAAACGTGGGTGTGCATATATCGCTGTGATATGATGCTTTCAATTCTTACAGGGAGATACCAAGAAGGGGATAAACCTGGATCAAATGGAACCTCTAGTCCTAGTTTTTTTGAGGAAGCTCCACACTGATGTCCATATTGATTGCACCAGTTCATTTCCCACCAACAGTGGAGAAGGGTTCCTTTTTCTCCACAGCCCTGCTCAGCATTTGTTATTGGCTGATTTCTTGATAATAGCCATTCTTTTTGGAGTGAGATGGAATCTCAGTGTTTTAATTTGCATCTCTAGAATGACCATTGATGTTGAACATTTTTTCATATGTTTATTTGCCATTTCTACTTCTTCATCTGAGAAGTGTCTGTTCATTTCAGCTGCCTATTTTTGAATTGGGTCTTTAAATTGGGGAGGTCTGATTTTTTTAAGTTCTTTATATAGTCTAGATATTAACCCTTTGCGAGAGGAACAGCTGGCAAAGATTTTTTCGCACTCTGTGGCTTGTCTCATTACTCTGTTGGTGGTTTCTTTTGCTGTGCAAAAGCTTTTTAATAAGATGAGATCCCAGTTGTTGATTCTTTGTGATATTTTCTGAATGATTAAGGTTTTGTTCATAAAGTCTTTGCCTGTACCTATGTTTTCAAGAGTTCTACCTATTCTATCTTCCAGTATGTTTAGTGTTTCTGTTTTAATATTTAGATCTTTGGTCCATTTCAATTATAGTTTAGTGCATGGTGAAAGATATAGGTGTAGTTTTAATCTTCACCATGTAGAAAGCCAGTTTTTCCAGCATCATTTATTAAAGAGGCTATCTTTCTTCCAGTGAGGGCGTTTGGCCCCTTTGTCAAAGATAAGGTGGCTGAGAGTGTTTGGACTTGTTTCTGAATCTTCTAATCTGTTCCCTTGATCCTCAAGTCTTTTTTTTTTTTGCCAGTACCATGCTGTTTTTCTCACAGTAGCTTTGTAATATAATTTCAGGTCAGGAATTGTGATGGCCCCGCTTTGCCTTTTGTTGTCCAGAATTGCTTTTGCTATTCTAGGCTTCTTCTGGTTCCAAATGAATTTTAGGATTGTTTTCTCTAGTTCTTCAAGGTATGCTGTTGTTATGTTCATTGAGATTCCATTAAATCTGTATAATAATTTTGGGAGTGTGGCCATTTTCACTATATTGGTTCTTCCTACCCCAAAATAAATGGTCTTTTTCCATTTTCTGATATCCTCTTCGATCTCCTTTTTCAGAGTACTGTAGTTTTCAATGTATAGGTCTTTTACTTCCTTGGTTAGATTGATTCCTAGGTACTTCATTTTTTAAGATGCTACTGTGAAAGGTGTTGTTTCTCTTATTTTTCTCTCAGTGAGTCTGTTGTTTGTGTACAGGAATGCTATTCATTTTTGAGTGTTGACTTTGTACACAGCTATGGTGCTCTATTTGCTTATTAAATTTAGAGTCTTTTAGTGGAGTTTTAGGGTTCTTCTATGTAGAGTACCATGTCATCTGCAAATAATGATAACTTAACTTCTTCCTTTCCTATCCTCATTCCTTTTATTTCTTTCTTTGTCTAATTGCTCTGGCTAATATTTCCAGAAATATATCGAATAAGAGTGCCGAGAGTGGACATCCTTGTCCTGTTCCAGATTTTAGAGTGAAACCTTTCAGTTTTTGTCCATTTAGTATGATGTTGAGTGTTGGTTTGTCATAAATGGCTTTTATCAGATTGAGATAAAGACCATCTATTCCAATTTTCTGCAGGGTTTTTTTTTTTTTATCGTGAATGGGCATTGGACTTAGTCAAATGCTCTTTCTGCATCTATTGAGATGATCATATGGTTTTTGTCCTTGCCTCTGTTAATACGGTGTATGACATTTATTGATTTTTGTATGTCGAACCATCCCTCCATCCCTAGGATGAGTCCTACTTAGTCATAGTATATAATCTTGATGATTTGCTGCATTCTGTTTGCCAGTATCTTATTGAGGATTTTTTCATCTGTGTTCATTAAGGAGACTGGCCTGTAGTTCTCTTTTTTGGTTGGATCCTTCTCTGGTTTTGTTATCAGGGTAATGCTTGCTTCCAGAAATGAGTTTGGGAGTATTGCTTCCCTTTCTATTTCATTAAAGAGTTTGAAGACCAGCAGCATTAGCTCTTATCTAAATTTCTTGTAGAATTCAGCAGTGAATCCACCAGGACCTGACATAGCAACTATTTTGGTGCTGGTGATACTGGGGATGGAACCCAGGACCATGTGCGTGCCGGCAGGTGCTCTGCAAACAGCCTGCATCCCCAGGCCTTGCCCTCTATCCGTACAGCAGTCACAGCTGACTGAGGCATCGTTTCCTTCTCTCCAGGCATGACAGAGTCTCTCTCACTCTTAAGTCTAGCTTTCTCTGATTGCAATCGGACTGAGCTACGTGCCTCTCACTGCTAAGATGACTTCCCGAAGGGCACCTGGGATCATTTCATGGGCCTCCTGAGCAACATTCAGGTGAACCTCAAATGGTTTGTCATCTCCACCCCTCTTAGGTTCCCGTCACGCATGTGACTTCTGCCATCCAAAAAGCTACTTATCCTCTACGTTCATTCAATGTGATATGACCTGCCCACATCTCTGCCTCGGGAATGATATGGAGACCTGGAAGAATGAGACCCAGATTAGGAATTGTGACATCAGCAGAAGGATCAACTCTTGACTTAGTATTTAATGACTTATACCTTTAGCCAAACAAATGCTATATGCCAATAGGTGAACCATTACTGTAGATTTCTTACTTTTTATTTTGTTTTTGAAAATGTGATTATTAGTTATGGTGAAAACAATGCTGCAGAAAGAGGATATACTTGCAAGTATTACAAGTTACACGATTTAAATGATTGAGCTCGGAAGCCTGTAATCTGATGAGCATTTCATTAAGACGCTCTGAGTCCTTTGCAGACATGCCAGATCTCCACTGAGAGAGAAACCGCTTGACAAATCTGTGCTCATGGACCAAGCACCAGATCCGAGCCTCGTTCCGAGCGCTCCCAGATGTGACTGTCGTAATAACTTGCAGTACCTGTCATCATTTTATTGTCCCGTTACAGATGAAATATTTAAATCCCCAGAGGAAACTAAGACCCTAATGTGATTGTTGCCCCTCAGGGTCAAAGCCCCCTTTCCTGGGACTTCTGTGTTTGCTTGATTTATTTGGTTCTGGCTTCATTGGCCCAACCATTTAAATTTATTTTGGGAGGAGGCTTAATTTTGTCCTTGTTGGTGCTAATGCACTCCTGTAGTATAGAAATGAGAATAATTCAGATATTGTAAGGGAAAGAAAAGGGTTAGATAAATTAGAAGCATGAATAATTTATGGAGAAATAATTCAAGCAGATAACTAGATCATGCATTCTCGGCTTATTTCATGAATGATCCATATGCCAAGTCCATACAAGTTAATGTTTATTTCTAGAAACCTTTACTAAATGAGCAAGAAGTAGTAAATGCCTCATTATCCTTTCAGAAAGCCTAATGATACATTATTTTCTGTTATAAAACCACAAGTTTTCTGAATACATTGTTATAAATCCAAACAGTCAACATTTCTTTGGTAAGAAAAAGCACAACATCCTATAGAAATAAGATGTAAAATTAACAATTCAGGGCCGTACATTTCCGTCTTTCCCTGAATTCTACATGGCAGAAAACTATAATCTGTATTTTTTATAGAAAATATGCTATGAAGACCCATAAAACATTTAAGAACATTTAGAAAACTAAAAATGGATTTTCCAGAAATAAACCTTTAAATAAGAAAATAGAAAAGATGGACTATCAGCAATGATTAATAAAATAGACATCTTATGAAATAGTATTAGGGGAAGTAAATGGGTTATATAGATTGGGCCAAAATCCAAAGACATCCTGGTGATTCTCTCCACTTAAGAAGATCGTGAAAGAGGCAATAAAGGGAGGCATTTTAAAACTCAGCACTGGAGTGAAATCCCAGCTCTAAAATTCACTAATCTTGTGGCATGGGACAAATTCTTTTGATTTTTTTTTTTATTTGAGACTTTTTTTGCTGGTGAAATGGGAATAAAATATAGTACTTACCACTGGGGGATAATATGAGAACTGAGTGAGAGAAAGCATGTGAAAGTCTTAGTGCCCAGAACATAGAATTAAAGATGTTGTTTAGTGAAGAGAGGATGAGCCATGGTAGATTCTGTCTTACTGTGGCATTCAAATTCCAAAGGGCAGAAACTTGTAGCTTCAACTGTAAGTTAGCATGGGAGCTAAAAATGTGTCACAAGCTTAACTTCAGGGTTTCAGGAGGTGACACAAGGACTCAGTTTCCTTTCTTCATTTTTTTTCACATTACATGTATTCTCATTCGTGTTTAGTCTCTCTCCTTGTTACCCCAAGACACACTCATTAGGATATGCAAACAAGTCTATTTGCAATGAGTTAATTTACTCAGGTAAGATGATGTGTAAGAGAAATACATGAGAACCCAGGAATGTAAATGGATACATACTCCAATAAAACAAAATTGTCAGACTGGATTTTAAAATAGCTGTATATTGCATAGTATAGATAAACGTTAAAAGTGAAGTGGAGACAGATTAAAAAGTAAAGAAATTAAAGAAATTTATTGCATAAACATTAACCAGAGGTAAGTTGGTATGACTATGCTATCACAGTAAATCGACTTTAAGGAAAGAACTGTTACTGCAGGAGCAGAGGGTTAGGAAGTGGGGAGATAGATCTTTCTCAGATGGGCAAGGGATCAAGACATGGAAGGAGGGGGGAGGAGAAGGTGATGGAAAAGGAATTAAGATATAGTATATGCATGTACCAACTCCCCACAAGGAGTCTTCTAAAAACATAAAAAACTCAGTGTACCAAAAACTACAAAAGAGGAAATAGAAAATTTGCATAGTCCTATATCTACCAAATCAAAACCCTGTAGCCTAAGAACATCCCCAGGCCCAGTGACATTATGATACACTTTTAAAGAAGAAACTACAAAATTTTAAAGAAGAAACTTCAATTTTACACAAACTCTTTCAGAAAATAGAAAGAGTAATACTATTTCCAATTCCTTTTCTGTAAGGCCAGCATAACCTTTATCACCACAGAGCTGACATGAACATTGAAAGAAAGAAAAATTACAGACTGATCTCTCCTCTAAGCATATAAGAGAAGAGGAATAAATTAGACATCAGTGAAAATGAAAACCTGTTCTCACCAAAACACTACTGAGAAAATGAAAGGCAGGCCGAAGATAGGGAAAAATACTTGTAATATATGTGTCTCTTATGGGACATTTATCCGGGACACATTAATAACTCCTGCAAAGCTGTAACAGAATGGCAGATAAGACATTAAAAACAGGGAAAGGCTTTAACAGGTCTTTAACAAAGTAGTACATCTAAATGACCACTAAACATATAAAAAAATTTTAATTTTTTTAGTGCATATTAGTTTATATATGCATATAACATGCTTCGACTATTTTCACCTGCCATTACTCCCTTCCCCTTTCCTCCTCCCTCCTGTTGACCCTGTTCCTCTTCTCTAATAGTTTTCCTACTACTTTCCCATATAAAAAGGCTTTTAACATCATTGTTCCTCGAGGGAATACAAAGTAAAACTGTAAGGAGATTATAGAGATGTTTCACACACATAAATGCAAACACACACTCACACACCAAGAAGTCTGCGGAAAACAATCCAACTAACAACACCAAGAATTGGCCCAGATGTGTGGGAGCCAAACTCACACTGCAAAGCTGAGCCTACAGTGACCTAGAAATTCCACTTCGAGACCTAGACCTAAAATAACTATATATCTTTCAATAAAAGACACCTGAAGTTTCAGAGGGACACTATAATAACAATAAAAAACTGGAAACACCCTTAAAGCCCAGCAAGAGACAAAAAAATACATCAGATGAATATTACATGCTAATGAAAAAGAATTTATTATGCTCCAGAACCTAGTTGAACTTAATAGATGTGACATTGCATGAAAGAAGCCAGATCTGAAAGAGAATATTGCATGTGGATGAAGTGGACTGTGGGCAGAATTAATTCTGGTTATTTCTGGAAATCAGAACCTTGGTTACCTTGGGAGGGTAAAGACAAAAGGGAGGGAGGCTTCCGGGGTGACACTGCTGTTGTCCCTCTCCGTGGTGGTGACACAAGTGTGTTCACTGTAAGAGAAAGTCATCAGTCTGCACCCTTACATATTTGCAGTGTAATATATGAATGATATATATTATACTTTTTTTCAGGACTGGGCGTAAACCCAGGACCTTCCTTCTGAGCTACTTATTTATTCATCCCATGCCACCATGCCTGGCTGTGTCATACTTTAAAAAGATAAAAGTAAATCAACGAAACATAACTATCAAATGGCTCTTCCTTTTGATAAGTTAGCAATTATAGTTCCTAGTGCTACTCTAGGTAAAAAACAAAAACAAATACATACGCTCATTGCTGAGGCTGTAGTCCTGGGTCCTTAGCCTGACGTGCAGAGCCCTTCACAACCAGCCCGGCTTTCCTTCCCGCCACGTCTGGCCTTCTGCATCCTGAGGAGTCATGAGACCTGGCAATGCTCATTTGAAGCCTCCTGAGGTAAGACTGTTTCTTGGTGCAGAGATGGGCAGTATGGGAGTAGAGCAGAGTGACAGAAGCATGCTGTATCTGAGGTACCACTGAGGAGTGTGTGTGCTACTGCTGGAACTTGGGCAATGTTTCCCTGACAGCAGTCAGAAGACACATCACTGACTTCAGGGACATTAACATGGAGTAAACGACATGTCTTAGCTAAGTGCTGTGTTGGGTTGAAGGTGTGACTTTGGCCTCTCTCTCTCTGGAGAGAGGAGATGCCAGTATTCTCTGAGAGTTTTCTTTTCCAGCTTTGACTGAGTATTGTGGGAAATCTCCGTTTCACTTCACTCAACAAATGCAGAGGTCTGGTTGGCAGAGCCTCTGCTTGATATGAGTGGGAGTTTTCCTGCATGCCACTGGCTAATTAGTTCTGAAAAATATTTGTTCTTCCCTGATGGCTCCTGTTTTGTGCTTTGACATATGGATGTCCAACAAGCCATCCTCTTCCCCAGCACATGTGTTCTGGTGACCTCCCTGACGGCAGGGTGCTGCTTATTCTGACAAGGCTCTGGTTGGCATTCCAGCCACGGTGCTGGGGACGGCTGAGTGGACGCGGCCTGGGCCTTGGGTGCCACTCTCCTCTCCCAAGTGCTTCTGCCCACACAGCGAGAAAGTGGCAATGGTGTTTCCATAATGATCTTCTGCTGCCATGGTGTCCCCTGCTAAAATGGAACTGGCCACGTAGAAAAGAGAAGAAATTGTCCCATATGGCACATTACAAACTAGAAAGTGTTTGAAGTCAACATCTGGGATAGTCCTAAAAGCAAATGTGCAGTCTGAGAAAAAGAATTTTCACCACTGGCTGAGTTCACGCACACTGCCTGGTGGTAGGATTATCTCTCTTCTAGGACTCTACAAGGCCTGCAAGGATATTTTCTTGCTTCACTTTGCTTTTAGGTCCCCCACCTGATGGGATCTCTTGTTCTGGCCTAATCCATTGTGATGCAAAGATGGACGTACTGGTTGTTCAGCATCTGCCTCAGATTGAGTTCTGGGGAAAGCAGAACCTACAGCAAAGACTCGGTGCAGGCACTTTCTCAGCAAGGTGGTCCTAGCAAGCAGTAGTGAATGGGGAATGGGAGCCAGGAGAGGAGCAAAAGCCAATTAGAGAATTATTCCAATATTCTTCAGGTTTTCATCATGAATGGGTGTTGGACTTTGTCAAATGCTTTTTCTGCATCTATTGAGATGATCGCGCAGTTTTGTCCTTGGCTCTGTTCATGTGGTATATTACATTTATCGATTCGTGTATGTTGAACCCTGGGATGAATCCTACTTGGTCATGCTGCATAATCTTTTCGATGATTTGTTGCATTTGATTTGCCAGCATTTTATTGGGAATTTTTGCATCTTTGTTCATTAAATAGATTGACCTGTAGTTCTCTTGTTCAGTTGGGTCCTTCTCTGGTTTTGGTATCAGGTTAATACTGGCTTTCAGGAATGACTTTGGGTGTACTGCTTCCCTTCCAATTTCAACTCCTTCACTTTCAACCCCTCCCCTCCTCAATTTCAACTCCTCAAAGACTAATATCTACAATATATGAAGAACTAGAAAACATCAGAGCCCCCCTCCCGCCCCCAATTTAAAGACCCAATCCAAAAATGGGCATCTGGAATGAACAGACACTTCTCAGATTAGGAAGTACAAACAGAAAATAAATATATGAAAAATTTATTCAACTGGCCCTTTAAAAAGAGCAAATTAAAATGACACTGAGATTCCGTTTCACTCCAGAAAGAATGGTTGTCATCAAGAAATCGCCCAATAACAAAAATGCTGGTGAGGCTGTGGGGATAAAAGAACCCTTCTCCATTGTTGGTGGAAACATAAATTGATGCAACTACTATGGAAATCAGTGTGGAGAATCATCAAAAAACTAAAACTAGAGGTTCCATTTGACCTAGCTATTCCTCTTCTAGGTATCTTCCCAAAAGCGTTGAAAGCATCATACCACAGCGATATATGCACACCCATGTTTATAGCAGCACAATTTATAATAGCTATATCTTGGAACAGCCCATATGCCCACCAAAAGATAATGAATAAAGAAAATGTGGTATTTATATACAATGGAGTACTACTCTGCTATAAAGGATACCTTGAGACATTTCTAGGGAAATGAATACAACTTGAGACCATAATTTTAAGTGAAATAAATCAGGCACACAAGTTTAAATATTGCATTATTTTTCTTGTGTGAGAAACCCACAAAATGGAAGAGCAAAATGGAAGGCAGATACTGGGAAGTAAGAAGAATTTGTTCAAATAGGAAGGGAAACAAGGGAGAGAGAGAGGAAAGGGAAGGAAGGGAAAAGGGATTTTAAAAAATGGAAGGAAAATTGGAAACAAAACTTTTGTAAATGGGGAGGGGGAAAAGGGTTGAAGGTGGGAAGGGGAATGGGAAAAAAAGAATTAAGTTATATTATCACAGGTACAAACTCCCCAAAATGAATGTGATCATTACATATAGGAAACATGTACTAATAAAAAATTTTTCACAAGCCAGTGAGAAAATAGCATGATTGAAGTAGCTTGTGTGTGCAGTGGGATTCATTTCTTCAGGTCCCCTGGAACATTGGCAAGCCCTAGGGACTGCCTCCGAGTCACTCCCCTGCAAGATGGAAGAGCTGCAGCTTTATCCACAGCACCACCACCACCACCCCGCCCCGCCATTCCCAGTTCGAGAGTGGCTTCGGGGGCAAGTTCTACCCTGTGTTAGGGAAGGTCCAGGGCACAATGGCCTGCAGCCAGGTAGGCCTGGGAGGGCCAGATGATTGTGTGCTCACAAAGAACTGTCCAGCACAGCTGCTGAACCCAGAGGTGACTGACAGGATGTGACACGGGCAGCTGGGCACCTGCTGCAGCCCAGGGTTCCTCAAAAGATCCACCTCATTAGAGAGCATCAGAGCAGGCACAGGGCTGCTCGGTCACCGTGTGGCTTGAACCAGGCTGCTCCAAAACAAATGACGGGACCACTGAGGCTTGGCGGGCTGACTTTTTAGACCCATAACACACACTGCAACTTCAGCGGAGCTTGGAAACAAGGTTGTTCATTTCTTGTGGAGTGAGCAGCTATTTAATTCACTTGAACCTTTTTTATTTCACCATCTTTCTGAATCCAAGGTGTCTGTCCTTCAAAACCAAAAGGAACTATGGTTTCAGAATTCCCCAAGTGCTCTACAAGCTGGCTTCCTGTTTCATCAATCCCTTTAATAAGTTGTATATTAGTAGATGAGAGATAATAAACTGATGCTTTTTGCCATAACTTTGTTGGACTAAATTAGAGAAAACTATTTGACCTACACAATCAGTCCATCTAAAAAAATATGATCTGTCACCGAACGTATGGATCT
This sequence comes from Hystrix cristata, assembly GCA_004026905.1. Lineage (NCBI taxonomy): Eukaryota > Metazoa > Chordata > Mammalia > Rodentia > Hystricidae > Hystrix > Hystrix cristata. Next base: position 14,004 of record PVJO010007124.1, on the reverse strand, counting down.
CTCTTCTCGAGAACCTAGCAGTTCTACATAGGATCCAAACTGGCTTGAATTATGAATAGCAGACTCCCTTCAAAAGAGGAAGAGTGAAAGAGTGATGCTGCTGTTTGCACCCCGTGGAAATGAAACCACAGATCCCTAGTTATAAAGCCAGCTAAACACTGCATAGTGATTGTTATAAATACAGTATATAAAGCAAGTAGAAGAAAGAAAAATAAAGAAGTCCCATCCCTTGTATGGCAACTGTGAACAATCTCTGTCTCAATGAATAGAAGGTGATTAGACTTTGGGTTTGCCAGTGTGTGTTTAATGCCCAAGCTAATGCTGGCACTGAAGTGCCGTATTTGGCCGGGAGATGGTTATCCAGGAGACGGTCTTGTGGGGAGGCAGAGGGGACACTGGGACTGGGGGCTGGAAGCTGAGATAATGAGTCTTGGCAGGATGGCAATTTGTATAGAACAGGAAAATGAAGAAGGAGCTATTTCAGCTGAACGGATGGTATGGGGCTGGCGAGGGCTTTAGAACCAGATGGAGTCAAGTGGCCTCTCTTGGTCAGCGGATCCACACGTTCCTCTGGAAGGGTAGAGCCTGGCCCGAAATAATGATGTGTCTGGAGTGTCTGGTTAAATATCACCTCTTCAGACAAGCCTTCTCTTATCAGCTTACTTAAACTAGGTCCACTCTGTTAATTTTCTGTCACACCACGTGTGTGTGTGTGTGTGTGTGTGTGTGTGCATGCTTGCGATTTTTTTCCCATTAGCATTTGTCAAAATGTGTAATTTTTTAAAGCGTAGTTTCTTTTTTGCTTTCTTCCCGTCTCCCATTCCCATCGGTTCTCTACTATGTCCTTAATATTAGCTTAGTGCCTGGCACAGATGCAGCACACCATAAAGAGGTATTGAGTTAATAAGTGCATTTCTAATTGAATAGCAGTTAGGCCATAAATGTCCATAAATGTCCAGTGATTCTTGTGACGTTTGGTGGCTGAGTTCCAGGGATCAATAGGAAGAGTGACAGAGGATGGAGGTTCAGTTTTCTACTCTGTGAAATGGGAAGCAAGGGAGCGGCCCTCAGAATATGGAAGGATGAGCACACTGGCTGCTGTGTGTGATCAGTGGCTTGGAGCAGTCACACGAGCAGGAAAGGGGTGTTTTGCTTTCCTCGTACTGTGTAACAGGTTATCCTAAACTTACAGACTGAAAACAGCAATGATTATATTTGGTCATGTTTTTGTGGGTCAAGAATTCCAGCAGAGTTCAGTCCACTGTCACCTGTGTCTTTTACTCAGCTATTTTCAGCTGACAGTGTACCCAGGCTGAAAGAATTCAGAAGGCATCTCACATATCTGGCACCTTGGTGCTATTTGTGTGACCCCTTTCCACATGCTGTCTTGAGCTTTCTCCTAGTGAATCAGACGTCCTGCATGGTAGTTGGCTTCCAAAGAGAGCAGTCCAAGCATGCGAAGGCAGAGTCGCAGCTCTTTTACGGTCCAGCCCTGGAAGCTACACAGCATCACTTTCGCCATGTTCTGTGGGTCAAAAATCACAGGTTTGTCTCAATGTCAAGGAGAGGAGAAATGGACTCTACCTCTTGATGGGAAGATTAGTAAAGAATTACAGTCCTTTGTAACTCACCCCAAGGAAAGATCATTTAGGATGTTGTTACAATAAATCCAGCTTTGTTTCCATTTTTCCTTCTATTCCTTATTTCTCTTGTCCCTCTGTTCCTTTCCCCCTCCCTTGTTCCCCTTCCCATTTGTACACTTTCTTCAGTTTCCCAATATAATACATTTTAGTCTTTATTTACACTTTCAGTTTCTCATACCAAAGAAACAATGTGGTAAGAAAGGAGGAGGGGTGAAGGGAGGGGAGGGGAACAGGAAAAGATGAAGCAGCAAGATATATCATGTACAGGTACAAATCCCCTGTGATGAATGTTATCACTATGAACCTCTAAAATGTACCGTTAAAATTTTTTTTTTAAATCAAAAAAAAAAATCCAACTTAAAGTTGTAGCAATGGAGGTGGGGAGGAGTGCTTGGCTATATAATTGGAGGATTTAGTTGGCAATGGTTCTCTTGGGCAGCTGGACAAAGGGAGTGTCATTTATCTCTATTGGTTTCCTATTACTCTATGAAAACCTATCAGAATATCCATGGCCTAAATAATACAAACTAAGTCTCTTACAGTTTTGGTGATCAGAAGTGCAAAATAGTGCCATAATGCTAAAACCAGGGGAAACAAGACTGCTTCGTTCTAGAGGCTCTAGGGAGATCCCGCTCCTTGCCTCGCCTGGCTTCTAGATGCTATTCATGGTCCCGTCCTCCATCTGCAAAGCTAGTGTGCAGTGTCTTTTGGGGGGAGTGTTCAGAAAAGTAAGCTAAGTAGGGGAGAGGCAAGCGAAAGTGACAGAATAAAGCCTCGATCGAGCTGAGCATGAGAGATTTGTGAGATGTCCAGGAGGAGATGCCCACAAAAGTTGGCCTGCTGTATGAGTCTTACATTCAGGACTGGAAAAGTGTTTTGGATTAATCAATATAAAGTATGTGAAGGTCGTTGAGGTCATTTACACAGAGATTTTATAGCAGCACTTTCCAATAGAAATATAATATAGGCTAGCCACATTTAAATAGTGAAAGAAATGAAAAAATTAATTTAGTAATACCTTCAACAGGGCCTATCCTGTAATTGCCATTCCATCATGGAGTCAGTATGTAAACAGTGACAAGTTTCAGATAACTTTTTCAACACTAAATTATAGAAGTGCAGTACATCAACTCATTTTTCAACCTGGACTGGCCATGTTTCCCTGCATCATGGCCACATCTGGCTCACAGTGATAAATCAGATAGCAGAGCTCTAGAAAGAGAAGAAGCCCCAGAAGTTAGACCTGTGGAATCCCAGCACTTAGACGCTGTGGCAGAAGAAGTGTGAAGGTAAAAGAAAAATCAGAAAGAGTAAGGAGATCCTGAAGAGCAGGCGTAACCAAGCTATGCTGAATGCTCTTGCGGAGACAGGCAGGATGGACTAGGAGCAAGCCCAGACTTGCTGCTAATTAGAAGGCATGGAAAGAGAGACTATTTGTACGTGCTTGTGGTTGAATGTGTGTGTCTCCCACCTTCTCTCCCCGTTGCCTTTGGGTGGTACGGGGAAGTGTGCTCAGCAGCACAGCCTCTGCTAGACCGTGCCGCACCATCGTGCAATAACGAGAAAGTGGCTCTGGGACCTAGAAATAAGAACCTGACTGTCTTCAGCCAGGAACAACTGCAGTTTGGTTGTATTCCAGGTATAAAATAACTGTCTTCAATCCCGTGCGTTAGTGCGAAGCTTACCTTCTGGAAAATGTCTGAAGTATAAGAGCTAGAAAATAAAATGCTCATGGAGCTGGGGATTTGGCTCAGTGGTTAGAGTGCTTGTCTGGCAAACACAAGGCCCTGAGTTCAATCCCCAGCACCAAAAAAAAAAAAAAAAAATGCTCATGGATTATATTATGACTTGGTATCTAGAAGTAATAAGACAGTGACAGCTTAAAGGTCATTCTAAAACTGGATAAGAAATTTGAGTTTGGTGCATATATATATATATAATTTCTAAAGTAATTTAGCTTTTTTCTTAACTGCATGGGAATGTTGCATTTTCCTCTGTGTCATCAACTATCCAAATGGCAAGAGACGGAGGGGCTTCCTGAGCCAGAAACTTTCTGTTACAACAGGGGACAGTCCTTCACAAGCCGTCCTGGCTTTCCAGAGATCAAGGGAGTCCCCAGATAGGAAAAGTCCTGGACACCAAGAAGTCAGCCACCCAAGAAGCTGAGAAGCCTTGCTTCCAGGAGCCTCCTGAGGGTGTCGACCCAGAAGGAACCACCTCTTGGGCCTGATAACTCATGAACAGGATTAAAACACCCTGATGCCAACTTTTTAATTTGCAAAGAGGAATCAGCGTGGCCGGGACCAGAAAATTCAAAGTCCATGTGATCAGCGTTTTTCTCTGTACACGAAGCCAATCTGTTAATTTAAAAAGAGAATGACTATCGCGTGCCCTGAGATACACAAAGTCCAAGCGATCAGCAAATTTTTGCCCAGCGGGAAGTCAGTCTAGTAATTCACAGAGAAATGTCTGCCGCAGAGATGGGGATGCTCCAGGCCCATGTGGTCAGCACATTTCAGGCTTCTCCTCTACCCTTCCTGGAAAGCCTAATCAGAACCGGAAGGCCGCTTACCAGGCGGGACGTGTTGGTGGCAGTGAGCGTGTGAAAGCGTCGGGCTAAGAAGGCCCGCAAGTGCCCCTTCGCTGGTGTGCTCAGCTCGCTTTGTCCCCAAATGCTGGACGCCCTGCCTCAGCAGCTCCTCCTGCCTCCAGGATACAAACAGTCAGTGGCTCCTCGTGAACTTCCTCTTCTCCAGGGCCCCGTGGCCTACTCACCTTTCAGTCCTGGCTCTTTCTTAAGTGCGCTGACACCTTTGAACAGGTAGCTGAGTTCCCCCTGCCCAGGAGCCACTTCCTCTTTGTTCTCACTCTGAACGGCAGCCTTAATTCTCTATCCACCAATCGTAGGGCAGTGGAAGGCAGCACAGGCTCTGTCTCTGTTCTTGTTCAGTGTTGGTGAGATGCTGCCATGGTTAAGGACACAGCCCACGGAGACAACCCCACCATCTCCCCATCTTCTGGGCCACCACCACTGAGAATGTGGCAAGTCATAATACTGCCACGAGCCTCAGTTTCCATGTCTGTAAAATGGGAACCTTCTACATCAGTTGTGCTGAGTACGAAATTATGGCAAACACATAAAGGAACTAACATGATGTTTGAAACAAATTTTTTTATTTGTTTCTTACATTGTAACCTTATTTTTTTAACTTTTCAAATTTTGTTTTAGTTTATCAATATGTGTGTGTAGTACATGACGTTTACATTCCTTGTGGGAAGTTGGTACATGTGTATAACACATCCTAATTCCTTTTCTCATCCCTTTTCCCTTCCCTCTCTCCAAATTGGTATTTAGTAAATATGAGCAAATGACCATACTCTCGACAACCGTTTTCTGTTAAAAATTTGAAATATTCACATTTTACAACCTGGACAAACTAAGATTCATGGACCAAGGGTCTGATTGAAATTTAACTTTAGAGATAAAACGCACAATATTTTTAGAGCTATTGATTTATTATGATCAGTGGGAAGATGATTGAAAGGCAGAAGCATGTTAGGGAAATATCAAAGTGGGAGAGGTGAGGAAAAGTCTCTGAATGAAAACGACAAGGCTGAGGTGTGTCTCGTCTGGTTCTTCCCCGGCCTGGCCAGGTGTCCTCAGTCTGCTGCGTGTGGCTGCCGTGCGCCCGGCCGCCGTAAGGGCCGCAGCGGCTCGGGTCCTGCCTGTCCCGCATTCTCCCCTTTGCTCTGGCTAAAGATCTTGAAGGGACGACGTAAGCCTCACGTTACAGCCTGGCCCAGGAAGCCCTCACCCGCTCTCTGTCTTCATTATCTCAGGGAAACCTCCCAGCTGCTCTGTGACACTGAGCAGCACTGCTGTTTTATGGGAGAGACAATTATGACTTAGCAAAATGACAGCCTCAGCCAAAACAACGGATGGCCAAGAGAGAAAGGTGCCCTGGTCGGGACACCTGGGTTCAATCATAGCCTGTGCCCACTGCTGAGGCAGTAGTATTTTCTCACATTTTCTAAGTGCCAGATATTGTTCTAATCAATGTAAGCATCGTCTCCCTGTGACTCTCCAAAACCCTCGGAGATGCCACAGCGATGTGCATCCCAATTTACACACACAGGCACTGAGGCTTATGGAGAAAAGCCGATGGACTCAGCAATGCGAACTCTGTGAAGTGGAGCGTCTCAGGACGCTAACTGCAGAGGTGAATCTCACAGGAGTATGTTGCCCTGTCATGTGGTGCCCCGTCAGAATCTCGTACGTGTGGCCTGAGCAAGCCAAGAATGGAAGGTGGCTCTGCAGCAGGATTCTCAGACTCCCGGCTCCCTTGTGTTCCAGCCAGCTCCCTTCAATGCTGAGACCCTGACTTCTGAGCTTGCTACCCGCGAGTTCATGACTCACTGAAGAGCTCTTGCCGCCACCCACAGAGGCTGGCCTCTGGGGTCTCCCTCTCTGATGAGATTATGTTTAATATGCCCATAACCCTGCAAGAAGAATTAGGCAGGCAGTCAGCAGGAAAAGATTCAGACTCAGGCTTGTACATCTCTGCAGAGTCTGTGGCTGTTTGTGGGCTGCAGGCTTATTGTGCTGTGGTCCGTCACCACTCTTCTCTGCCTTAGCTGCTCCCCACCCCTTGTTCCTCCATTTCTGCCAGGTGTCTAAACTTCCCCAAAGAACTATGGTCTTTTGCATCATGACACATGATTGCCACCCACTGGCAAGAATGTTTTCCCTGAGCCGATTTCTGAGGTTTGGGTTGGGGCAAAGCAGTCCATTTCCTGTGCTCTGTCGCTCTGACCAGGATCCCAGAGACTGAGGAGCACTACTTGCTTTAATTTAAGGCAAGATTTCATAATCCTTGGTGCATGTGCATTATCCCGTGCCTCATCAGATAAGATGATTTCATAACTGCACACCTTGAATTATTTGTGGCACTGTGCACCTTCCATTAGAGGGGTGATTGGTAGACCGGATATCATTCAGATGAGGCTGCTTAAATTTCTGAAGGTCCTGACCTTGGCCCTGATTAACACGTGCGGCCCCCTACCAGGACTGTGATGCTGAAGGTGAGTTTCAGACTCTCGTTAATAAATGAAGTTTGTAAATATGATCAAATCTTCCTGGAAACACCATTTTCTTTTTAAGAATTCCTAAGGAAGATAACACCTGCTATACCCCAGCAGTTGTTTTATGTGGTTTACAAGTATCTCACACGCCCTAAGATATAAACCAAGAGAATAAACAGAGGCATGAAGCGGTTAAGTCACCCTGCAAGATTGGGTAGGTAAAAATGCAGAACTAAGTAAGATTTAAGCCCAGGAATCCTGGCACCGGAGTCTCATTCACTTGGCTACGCTGGCTCTTGGAAGACTGCTGGTGCCTCCTCCAGCCTCTTCTCCTGTGTCTTCCTTATCAGCGCTCTCCAGATGCTCACTGTGACCATGGGGTCCCATGATAACCCGCCAGGGCCCGGCCCACATGCATCCCGGACCACAGAGTAGATCTGGGTTCTGTTCTTACGTGAGCAACCAGCAGACACTCGTCTTTTAGAGGAAAACAAAGTGGACTAAGTGTTGATTCTGGTCCTCTCTCTTGAGATGTGGACAGAAGTCAACAATCAGTGTGGTTGCTGGGACTGGCTAAGGAAATAGAAGAACAGAAAAGAGGAAAAATTGGGCCAATACCACTGGGAAAATTCCCCAAAATCTTTGAGGACAACTTCATTCTCCTCCCAAGGAACTTGATGCTTCTTTAGAAAGAAAAATTGTTTTCACCTAAAATATCTCACTAGCTGTCCTGGAATCCTCTTGCTTCTTGGCACATGCTTATTAGGAAATTCTGTTCTTTCAGTAACAAAGTTAAGCTTTCTTAGCATCTGGAAAACTGTTAAAGCATTAGATATCCTTTAAAATGTATTATTGGAAATGTATGTGGGCTCTGTCTCTATATCTGACTATTTCGACATGAGTCGCAATGAATTTGATACTGTCTGATGGTGTTAGATATGAAGGACTTTGGGTTCCCTTCTAGCTATAAGAAACAATCCATGAACTTGGATTAAATAGTACCAAAAAATATATTGAAATTTTCCTTTATCTTCCCTTGTTCTTCAAGTATAGGCTAACATATATTGATTTTATTTCACAACTTGCACGGAAATGAGTGTCTTGTTGACATTTTTGTGATCTGTGGTTTCCATTCTCTTTAATAGCCTTGGTGAGGTATTAAAAAAAGAATCTTGGTCATAAAAGCTCTTTTAGAATCTAAAGTTGTTTTAGGAAATCAAACATGACTTATATAACCCACCTTCTCAAAAGAAATTCTTAGTAGTAATTTGGAAGGAAAACCTCAGTGAGACTGGACAAAAATGAGATGCTGCTCCCCAAGGTGATTCTCGACTTAAAATTGCTTTCGAGAGTAAGACCAAACTGTTCATTTTTACCTATGAGAGGCTGTAAATCGGGAGCCATGGGAAAGCCTTAGAAATTGAAATGAAAAAATCTAGTTCGGCAAAGGTACTGGTAAGGTGGTAGAGTCTGAATCCAGTTGGGTTAGGTCATACTGCAATAATAAACAGCACCCCAAATATTAATGATGTAAACAACAGAAGTTCACTACTGCTCGTGCTAGGTAACCATGTGGTCTGCCACACACAGTCATGGCAGCGACATCCTAACACGTTGCACTGTATTCTCCTTGACAAAGAAGAACATCCAGATTCTGCCTCACAACTAGATGCTCTCCTACAAGTGACACACCATGTTTGTTCTGTCACCCACCGACCCTAACAATGGCATAGCCCCGTCTAGTCACAAAGAGGAGGAGGATGTGCTCAGAAGAAAGGAGACCAGCTCATGGCTGAGCATTAGAAGCCTCAACCACAACAGTGGATGAGGACTTGATGCTTGATCTGACCAAGCATATCGCTCGGTAATGGGCCAATGCCCCACTAGAGACATACGATTTAGTCCCCACACTACTCTTGAGGGATTGTGTTTCCATGACCCCTTTTCTCCTGAAGGAGACTGTGAATTCCAGAGGTCAAGTAATTTGCCTAATGCTCTCCCTGGCCTTGGGATGGCCGGCCCTGGACACTGCTGCACTGCAGCTCTCTCAGCCCCTCCAAGCCTGGGCCGCAGCACACACCGCAGGCTCCTGAGGGGGAGGAGGGATGCTGCTGGTGCCCACTGGTCCTGCAGCAGGGAAAGAGGGAAGCGTGTCCCCTGCAGGGAGCTGCAGGCCCCTCCCCACCCCATCCGGGAACCAGTAATGCGTGCAGTTAGACTGAATAGTCATTGTTTCCACTCACAAACATAGAAGAAAAATAACTTAATATGAGAATAAATATATGAGGAAATATAACTGCGTTAAATGTTTGGACAAACATTTTAAAATACACATCATAGGGTTGCGTACATGATCAATTTAAGAGGACAAGTATGCATGAGAGATTTCTGAACTAGTTTAAACTATTGTGAAACAGTATATAAAAATCGTTATGTAACATTTTATGATACATTACATATTAAATATATTGTGTTGATACTATCCATCTCTATGCCTCTCTAATCATTCATCTGCCTAAAACAGCGTCAAATAGAAATAAAACCTAAGCCACATGTACAATTTAAAGTTTTATTGTGTTAGCATTTAAAAACTCATAAAGATACATGTAAACTTAATTTAACAATACATTCCATTTGACCCAATATATGCAAATGTGATCACTTCAGTATATAGTCAATTTAAAAAATAGTAATTTATGTCTTTTTTGTTCTTAGTGGTTTTTTTTTTTGTTTTTTGTTTTTTGTTTTTTGTTTTTTGTGGTGCCGGGGATCGAACTCAGGCCCTTGTGCTTGCAAGGCAAGCACTCTAATCACTGAGCTAAATCCCCAGCCCTGTTCTTAGTTTTTAAAATCTGCATATACTTTATACTTGTCATGTATTTCAGCATGGATGCTTTCACTGGAAATGTTTGATCTGTATTCATAATTCATATAATATACAGTTGAGGAACAAGATTCACATGTCCAAGTGTTCTAAAGATACTTAAAAGTGTTTCAATAATTGGATTAGCCCATTGACAATGACTACATTGATGTGCTTGTATATAGTACTAGAAACAATGTATGTGTCTACATGTACATTGTAAGATGGTCCTGTGCTCGAGACTGTGAAATAATTCTCCCGAGAGGAGTCCTATTTTCTATTCAAAATCAATAGAACTGCCTGTCCTGCAGCCAGCTGGGAAGAATTCCCGGTCAGGCGCTAAGATGCTGGCGTCCCTGTGTCAATGAGACCACAAACAGGGAGTCAAAACACCTGGATCCTCCATATGCATCTTCTGCCAGCTGTGTGATCGTGGGCACCTCACCCAGGTGCTCTGGGTGGCCCTGGGGAAATGGGGGTTTAGTGCCCTTGAAGCACGCTCTGCAGGCCAGCAGCACCACCATTCACTGTTAGAAGTGCAGGATCCGAGACCTCACCCCAGGCCCCCTACATGGGAGCAGAATTGTAGAAATATTGACTTAGAAGTCTTTTAAAATTTCCCTGGGCTCTAAACTTTTTCTTTTTTATCTATTAGACTGAAATGCAGGTATTTCAAGAGAACGGTTTCATTTCCCAGAATCCGAGTGAATCATTTCAAATGGTAATAGTGCCCAGATGTCCTGTGCCCTTGCCTTGCATCTGGCACTGTGCTTGCAGCTCATCAAACCTTCAGTCCACCGCTGAGAGGTCCCCCACATCCCCATTTTACAGATGAAGAAGCCCAAGCTGAGAGAGGTTAAAAACCCAAGCAGATCTGCACAGTGAATGCACAGCTGGCATTTGAGGCCAGGTGGTACTTGGTTCTGTGTTTGCATGGTCACTGTGCTAGTTGGAAACACTCTCAGAGGAACCAAAGTCACTCAGTGCCAGCACCTGCATTCTTTGTTTGGGGTGTGTGTGGGGGGGTGCGTGTGCATGCAATCTTTCCTAATCACATCACCACAACATCTCTCTTTTGTGTTAAACAGATTGTTGGAACCTTGACCTTCTCTGTGTATTTAATTAGGCACTGCTATTTAATTACCCACCACAAAAGGTGGGCAGGCAGTCACCCACATGGTGATGAGCATTGCCCACGCCTTCCTCCCTCTTAGCCCTGGCTTTACTTCCCCGGGGATACATCAGCTACATTTACAGACGCTGCTTTCAGAATCTCCTATTGCATATTATGTTCATGCACAGAGAATATATTGATCTTTGACAGCAGAGAGAATATGTGGCTGGTTCCAAAAAGATCCTAAGTAAGTTACCCTGACATTCTAACTGTCTACAGTAATCTTCAAATATGATGGTACAATGAACATAATAGGCTGATGTAACATACTATAGCATAGTATAATGTGATATAAATTAGCAGTATATAGAACAAGTATGTGTCATATATTGTGCAGTAGAACAACCGCTGATTTCTATGTGTGGGAGCCTGCGGACACTCCCTCATACCCACTGTCTCAACTGATTCTTACTGGTACTACAGCCTCATTTACAGATGAAAAAACTATAGCCCAAAGTGTAAATCAGTTGCAGGTAACTAGAGTCAGTATTTAAACACAGATCTGCTGATTCCAGATATTACACAAACTGTCTGAAAACTACTCCATTAGACAAAGCACAGAAAAGGGATTGGCTCAGGTCTGCTGGTATCCTGCCCTTGTGTCCTGGCTCCCCGAAGCCCACCTGCAGCTCTGGGCATGGCAGCCTGTGCCCCTCACCTGAAGGCGTCGTGGGCCAGAATGCCCCTGGGAGTCCTCGGCCAATGAGACAGAAGATTTGTGGACAAACCCACCAGTGGATACCTGCTGGGACATGTTCCACACCATGTCTCGGAGGCTCCTTGGGATATGGGCGCCTCAGTGACCTGGTCATGAATGACCCTTTGGCTTGTCTCCATACCCTGTCCTACTCCCCTACTCCCCAACTTCTGCTTCCTGGTACCATCTGGAAGCCCTTATCATTGCATCATCTTTGGGGGGCCCCGAAGAGAGATACTAGGTGACCATAGGAGGATGAACTGTGGGAAGTCATGGCTATGTTTTACCTCCTGCAAGCTCCATCTCAGCAGCATTTAATGTAGCCTGAGAGTTGGGCTCATCCTTCTCAGCCAGCGCCACCTGGCCTGCACTTGGGGTGAAGAGCAAGGTGCCTGAGCCAGTGAGGCCCAGCAAGGTCTGATAAAATCACTGTAGCTGTGAAGGAGGCGGGAGTGTGCTTTGCTGTCTGCCAGGCCCTGGATGTTCAGATTTCCATTTCCTTTGATGTTCTCTGCAAGGCAGACTTCGGCACTGTATCAGCATTGAATTACACAGGAGGGCCCTGAAAAACGATTGCAAGGAAACGCTATATTTGGGGTTTTCTGAGTTTTCCAATAGAGACATATCAATCTTTCCTGGGAAGACTTTCTCTTTTCCTTCGTGATCAGGTTTCCCTGTGCTTCCGACAAAGGTATCAGATTCAGCTCTTCAGAAAGAGGCCACGTTCCAGAAGGGAAACCAGTTAAGGCTCTTTGATACGGAATGTATGGTGTGCAGAATTGCTGTACAAATCCCCTAAATGCACACACAGAACCAGATTTTCACCTTAAAGTAGCAGGACCAGCTTTGCGATAAACACCAAACCATGAAAGAGAAGGAAAAAATTATCTAAATGTGTTAAGGGAAGTATGCAAAATGGCTGAAAGCTGACAAATGGCAGAGCCAGGACTTGGGTCTGCTCGTGGCAGATGCCTGCCTGGTGAACATAAAACTGGAGGGGAAAAAACCTACAAGAGCTATGACAAGACCGAGTGGCCCATATGGGCATCAAACTCAGCATGATGGCATGACCAGGCATTTTTCCTCTGGCACAGAGATCCTTTGAGCATCATTTGATAATATTCCAAGAAGAAAATGATAGAGCCAAGTTTCCCAAATGTTTCCTATAAAACCAGGAAATGACTAAAGCATTTACCCCAATTTCTATGCATTCCCAGAGTCTGGATGGGAACCTGTTGCCATATCTTGTTCATTTAGAGCTTATTGCTGGGTTAGGGCTGCTCGGACCTGTGACACTAATGTGTCCTTGGCGAGACACAGTTCCCGTCATGGCCTCAGGGCATATGGGAAGTAGTTCTGAGGCATCATATTTCCCAGAATTTGGTGTGAACATTTTCAAACGTAAAGTTGAAAGAATTTACATGGAACAACCATGTACCCATAACTTACAATTAGCATTTTGCAGTCAGGTATTATGGTGGAGTGATATGGTCAACTTGAGCTGGAATGCCCAGCTGGGTTGAGTTGGTGTGCTTTTGGGCATAGAAGATCCACCTGAAGGTTATGCCGACACAGCATAAAGGAGAACGGGAGCAGAAGATAGAGACGGCTGTTTCCCAGGAGAAGCTGTGTTGCGGCCAGTTCTCCTGAAGGGGACTCGGCTCTTCTCATCACAGAAGGAGCTTGGGGCCTTGTTGTCATCGGGGATGGCTGCTGTTCACTCAGGGGTGTTCTGGTTTTCATGTCTGCTGTGACCATCATATCCTGGTTCCAGGAAAGATTTCTTCAGCCATTTAGTGCAGACATGGATGTACATGAGACATTGCCGTGGGCTCCCAGGGCTTGATTAGATCTTTCGGGTCTTCAGTGCATAAACAGATGTTCTGCACTCTTCCTGCATTTGACTTATGGGTGAATGTCGTAACTTGTAAATGTCCTGTATTAAATCTGCTCTCTTGCAAACCGTTGGCTCTAGAAATGTAACTAATGCAGGTATACTTCCATTTTTTTTTTTCATTCCTGATATTAATACTTTGTTTTTTTATTTTTTTTTTATTTTAAACCAAGAGCATGTATTGGTACATTCTATATACATTGGTCACATTCATTACATTTATTCTGTACCTATACGTGGTGCATCTTGGTTCTCCCCCTCTCCCCCGCCCCTCCCCTCTCCTCCTTCCCTCCCTATTTATAGCAGGTTCATTCATCATTTTCCATATTTTCCCTTTCCCCTCTTTCCCCTGTTGCCTTTCTGCTTTTCTCCTTCTTTCTTTCTAGTACTCCTCTCCTCTGCACACCATCCTCCTTTTATAGAATATCTATTACACCTCTTTGTCCTTATTCACAGTTATGGTCTCTTATATCAGAGAAACAATTCGATGTGTGCTCATGAGTGTCCGATTTATTTCACTTAAGAGTATGTTCTCAAGAAACATCCATTTATATATGAATGACTCTAGTTTATCCTTTTTTATGGCAGTGTAGTACTCCATAGTGTAGAAAAACCACATTTTCTTTAGCCATTCGTTGGTTGTTGGACATT